>ML782839.1:680989-704721 GCA_009831015.1 Picea engelmannii
AATGCCCATTGTTACTCTACACCAGGAGAACTTTTCTGTGCTCACAGACTTTGTCAATGAACCTGCAACATTCTTCAAAGTGTCAACCTTTTCCAGCAACACCTTATTTTCCTCAACCATGTCTCTCACAAAGTGATATTGAACATCAATATGCTTTGTCTTCGAATGATAAGCTAGGTTCTTTGACTATCACAATCTAATCTCACTACTTGTTGTACCAACCCAATACCTGAACACAATCTTTGTAACCATACTTCTTCCTTTCTTGCATGAGTGGCTGCCATGTATTTAGCTTCTATAGTTGAGAGTGCCACTACATCCTATCTTTTGCTCATCCAACTGATTGCTCCTCCAAATAGGTTAAACACATACCCACTTGTAGATCTTCTGCGATCCAGATCTCCAACCCAGTCTGCATCAACAAAGCCATGTATGTCGACCACTCTGTCCAATCCTGGTCTTCCTTGGTAGCACAATCCATAACTGGTAGTGCCACGAAGATACCTAAAGACCCTCTTTAGTGTTTTCCAATGATCCTTCCCTGGTTTTGACATACACCTTCTCAAAACTCCCACTGCATGTGCAATGTCCAGTCTAGTACAGACCATTGCATACATCAAACTGCCAACTTCATTGGCATACAGAACATGGGACATGTCCTCTTCTTCTTCATGTGTCTTGGGACAGTGATCTGCAGATAAACTTACACCTATAGGAATAGGAACTTTGACCAGTTTACTTCCATGCATATTAAACCTCTGCAATATCGTCTCAACATATTTTCTCTGATTCAACCAGAGTTTCCTATTTGCATGATCTCTTTTAATCTCCATTCCCGGAATGAAGTTAGCAGCACCGAGATCCTTCATGTCAAATTTGGAGGATGGATGTGATTTCACATCCTTGATAACATCCATGTTATTTCCTACCAACAACATGTCATCAAAATACAACACTACATAAATGAATTGATTACCAACCTGCTTGGAATATACATAGTGATCAACCCTGCTTCTTACAAATCCCAATCCAAGGATGTATGTGTCAAACTTTTGGTACCACATCCTAGGTGATATATTCAGACCATATAGTGACTTCTTTAGCTTACAGACTCAGTTGTTGAATCTGACGCGCCCACACACACAAATGCAAAGAATACAACACATACCCAACAAACATAACCATGAAGATACCTTTAACTCTATAGTATCCATGTTGTATATGATCTCTGAAAAACGTACATGAAGTATCTCCTCGGATCTTGCAACCTGGAATAAGCATATTCCTCCTTCCCCTTTCTACAGATCTGTGCTTTCCCTTTCTACATCTCTCGGATATCCACACTTTCCTCCACTATGGACCGCAAATGTTTGCACCCTAACTGCTCTACAACTCACGGATAATCTTAGAAACCATGGAACAGTCTTACTCTCTACTACTCCGAAACTTTCTCTCCTTCAAACTTTGTCAATGTATACCTTCAAATAACCTTTCACAAAATGGATATTCAATAAAGTTCAATAGGTAGGTAGGTTCTAATAAGAATCCCTTTCTCTCTTATTTTTACTTTTCCAAGTTCCTTCCTCTAGAAGTTTCCTTGTAATTGTTTTACCCCTTTCTCCATCTTCTACGGCTAACCCACTTTCTTGTTACAACTAACTTTCCTTAATTAGTCAACACATAACTCATTTACCCTTCTTGTTGCAACCACTTCATTATTTAATTCATTTCTTTTACAACCACTTTGACTAGGGAATCTTCTTTTTGACTTTCTAGAATCTTTTGACTTCTTGTTGACCTTCTAGGGGCTTCTAGATTATTCTAAGGGGTTCTACAACTTATCAAGGCCATATCTCCCTAACCGTGAGGAAATATGTGACATACCACATATCACTAGAAACAACATGACATGTACTATCCATACATGATAGTATTACCTGCATATTCATTGATCTTCATTCCTTTATACCTCAAACAAACCTGGGTCCCTTACCCATACCTTTATGCTACCGGAATTTGCTACCGGACTTCTCCAAGGGTTGACATCAATATCCAACATCATTATCCAAAGGTTGACATCAATGAAAACCAATTATCTACACCAATTTTCCAGCATAACCAATATTATAAATATAACCTCTAATACTTGTTTCCCTTAACTCTTAATACCTAGTTTTTATAAACCTTAAAAATGTTAACTACTATAGCTTCTATTACTTGACCCCTAGCCTTTAATCCCTAACCCATAAATATTATAATCATTATATCCTTGAACACTTAACCCTTATATATCTCCAACCTATAACCTCTACATCTATACCTCCTAACCCTTATAAACCAAATAATCATTATAGTACATTGTCCTATAATATATTACCTTTAACTCCTACAAAACCATAACACTAAATCGTTAATAAATTATAGCCATCATATAGCTTGTAATCCTTATAACCCTGAACTCGTAACACTTATAGCCCCTAATAAATAACCCCCAATATAACACTTAATCTCTATATTATATAATTTTGTATATCTATAAACCTAAATCTGGATCCCTTACACCTAACTTATATAACCCCTTTCCATTATAACCCTTAACATAAATTTAAAGGGATGTTAACACCTAACACTTATAAACAAAATCCATATCCCCTATAACCCATATTTTTGTAACCCTTATATTTTTTAACCATAATAACACTTATACCTAATAAACCTTACATTCCCTAATTTCTATAAACCAATATCACTCACCCTATATGTAACATCCCCTTCGTTAGGACATAAATGTAAATGAGTACAGTAGTGGTAAAAAAACAAAAATTGGAACATCAGATTGAACAAGGGATAAGTGACAATAGCATACATCAATGTACACACATTATATTCTCATCCACATCATTATACAGTAAGAATTAGGCACATCATCATTGTTACTAATAACTCAATCATATCAGATAAATATAACAAGATACTTACCCGCCAACCTACCCTGTAAGATTAGGGTCTCCAAGACACATAATCAATGCTCAAGTCCAGGGTTCATCCGATTGATTTTGACCATTTAAGGTCTCAGGGTTGGCGACTGTTCTGAAGAACAAGGAAATATCTAATTCCCTTATCCAATCCTAGTAAACAATCAATCCTAGAATTCAATGTCAAATAATTTTAAAATAAATCTCATACTCAAAGAATCGAACAATTCAATATATTACGATCTATTTATTACACAATACTCAATCTAAATATCTATCGGTGACACAACATATTTACAAGAAAAATTCATCGCACCCACTTAAAAATATTTGCGCAACTCTAACTTAAAACAATATTAAAGGTGTAGGTGATGCATTTATGAAAATTCAAATATTCAATGCCTAATTATCATCAGGATTTAAGATCCATAATTTCTCAATGCCATAATAATGTCAACCAATAAACAAAAAGATGATTACATTAATAATAACAATTCCTTTACTAATTAGTTTATTTATTATAGCTAAGCTTATATTATTATTTCATTCCTAAGACCCTTCTTTCATTAAAAGATTATTAAGGATTAATTTTAAAGTCTCTTTAATAAATATTATTTAAATATTAAAGTCTCCTTCAATTAAAGATTAATAATTGGTCCAAAGAGAATTCACTTTGGATCATACTTAAATTATTTTCATTTATATCCTAAGAGTATTGTAATAAGTTCATTAACATACCTATATAAAGCTTCTCTTAATAGAAATCCTATGACAAGGATATCTGTAAACGTAGATGTTTAAATGTATTCGTATACATCTTTTCATCACATGTTTATTATTCCTAACACATAGTAATTAAATATTTTAATTAGATATTCAATAAACAATGATATCAATGTTCTGATTATTAAGTATCATTAAAACCACTAATGACATTCATTCAACCTTTACTCTATATTAAAATTAAACTTGTGATGTAGACCCCCTCCCTCACTTGGGGTCCACTCGACCTCCTGGTCTAGGATCATTCAAATCAGGAGTTGAATCGGTTCTTTGGGCCCTGCTGAGCCCCCGAAATCCTTTACACAGGTCCTTTCATTCTATGTGCAGGTCCATGAATGAACCCGCAGGATCACACTAAGCCCATTTTCCTCTGAAATTTAATTTCGGGCCCTTATCCATTTTAACCGAAGGAAATGGCTTATGACCCTGGGCTATGACCAAGCGCCAAGCAAAAAGGTGCTAATTCAGGCTTCGCCCTCCAGCGATTTGTTCTCCTCTCGAACACATAATCTTTTCCAAGTGTCGAATGTCGAAAAATCACTTGCACCGATGTATCAAATCGAAGGTCCTCAAGCTCTGGTCGATGGATGGTCTCGATCTATTCCCTTCAGGCTTCGGTGATTTTCGACCACATCCAACATGCATAACATTCGTAAAGTGTCGATTGCCAAAAAAGTCATATCGGACGGCTCTGACGCTCCCCAGATCAACGGCTCTATGCCTCTTTTGTGCCTCAGGCTTCGGCGGTTTTCCCCTAACATTTTTCCACAAAATTCCACAATCACCAAATCGATGAACACGCCCAAATTTCAAATTGATAGCTCTCAGACCTCAAAAAATCAACAGTTCAAATATCTCCTTTTCGGGCTTCGACAATTTCTCTTGATCGCACCCAATGCACACAACCCTTGCAAATTTTTGATTGCCGAAAAACATATTAGATGGCTCTTAACTTCCCACTAAATAGATGGCTCTCCACCTCTTTTGCACTCCAGGCTTCGACGATTTCTTCACAACGCCTTCTCCACAAATCTTCCTGATCGTCGAAATGTCGAAGGGGTTTCTCCTTTTTCCATGTGTCCCCTTATTGATCAATTGGTAGGATGCCTTTAGGGAATTTGGCAATTTTTTCTCCCTATCTAAACAACAATGCATATTCACTAATGTGCCACTACACTACCTTCCTCCCAGAGTGTCGAACTTCTAGACTCTAGGATCTAATGACACATGTCCTCTCGCTTCAATGGTGATGATATGCTCTGGCTCTCGACCCTTTAGGAGTTTTTGCCTCACCTTATCCTTATTCCTCCAGAGTGTTATGCCTCAGGACCTCTGTATATGTTGACACATATCCCTTTCAAATGGACGGTGGAGATGGAATACGGCTCTTCGAAGCTTTGGGAGTCCCCTATACTCCTCGCTTTTGTTCTTCTGGATAGACAGACCTCCGTACTATCCCTAATCTGTTGGAATGCGTCCTTTGGAAATGGACGGTCCGGATTCACTTCGACTCCCCATGAATTCGGGAGTCTTCTTCTCCTCTGAACACAAGTATGAAAAATACCCGGACTTCCAGAGTACGAAGAGTGCTCAAGGTTAAACCAAGGGAAACTTACCTGGATCTGACGATCATCGATCCATGCGCTCAGATCCAATGAATGGGATATTTTCTCCTCCGTGTGTGCTCCCCTTATGTTCTGGACTCTGATCTGATGGTCCAAATTTCTTCTGATAGCTAATCCAACGATGGTTGTAGATCCTTCTCTGTTGACCGCGCTTTCCTTTCAATAAAGGAATTTTCAATAAAATTCAAAGGCTCGTCCTTTTCGCATGCTACACCTCCTGAGCTTGAAATTATTTAAAAAATCAAAGAGGCTCATCCCTTTGAATGTTTCTCTCATGTAGGGATGTCTGTTGGCCTCTTCTTGCATTCTTGGGAAAACTCTACTCCTCCTGAGCTTTGGGCTTAAAGTAGGCTCACTTGCACTCACCTTGTGCTTCCTCTGCAACCTGAACCTTAAAGGATTCTCAACCTCTGCACTCCTTACAGATTCCTCATGCACAATGACACTATCTCTCCTGAGATTTTGTTTTCTCGTATCTCTAAGGGTCTCGGCCCTTTTCCCCCTTAACAAATCCTTCTGCCCTCTTGGAATTCTAGATGCTCTTTCTCCTAAGATTTTGTGGACTTGAATCCACTCGACCTCTGGTGCACTCCTTGTGCTCTCTCTTTGAATTTGACTAACACTTAACAAATTTTTTCCCCTATGCACTCTTTTCACTCTGAGTTTTCTAAAAGACTCAGACTTAAGACTTTTTCCAAAATTCTTCCTGCGCACTCCTTGCGCTCGCTCAATGAATTTATCTGGCACTACTACTTCCAAGATTCAGAATGAATTTCTATGGAGTTCCCACCTAACACACTCTTATTTGAACTCAATACAGAGTTCAAGTGCACTCCTTGCACTAGATTCACAGATTTTTCAATTACTCTGTTGTGCACTCCTTGCACAAGCCTAACAATCCAGAACTACTCAGAAATACACAAAGATAGAGAATTCTATATAAAATTGAAAATGTAATATAGCTGCATACATCTACATCATACATTAATAAGCACAAAGAACATTCATAAAATAACCATTCATCACACATAAAAACACAGACACCTCATATGCAGGAAAAATTTCTTTTGTATTATATCTGAATGTATTTGTACAAAGAATTACAAAGGATGGACTAAAACGGAGTCTCATCTCTTCTACTCTCCTCTCTTGAGCTCTCTCTACAAATCTCTCTACTCTTCATGCTAATGAATTTTGATACAAGATATTTTTACCAAAGAGGGGCTCCTCGATCCTTCGCTCCAGCTACCTACTCGCATTAATTACATTGAATTTCCATCTAGTCTTAATCAGATCTAGATCCCACCTATTGTCATCCATTAAAGGAGACTCTACCTATTACAATAAATCAGCCTATACAAAGACGGTGGTTGGGGTTTCCTTGAACCTTCAAAATTTAATTACATTTAGTTGCATTAAATTTTTTAAATTGGGTTCAAAATGAGAGGGCTGGCACCTCTCTTTCCTTGGAATCCATTCCTCCTTGTGCATTGATGTGTTGGCTTGCTGGCGCTAATGAGGTGGAGCAATGATCCTACATCATACTCCTTCACTGACAAAATCATGAGCTCCTTCTCATGGCTCTCCTACTGTTGGGGTTGAGATCCTCCAGGATCCCAAATTTTCATGTGGAGTTGTCCATATTCTCCTCTACTTT
This sequence comes from Picea engelmannii, assembly GCA_009831015.1. NCBI lineage: Eukaryota > Viridiplantae > Streptophyta > Pinopsida > Pinales > Pinaceae > Picea > Picea engelmannii. The sequence goes on from ML782839.1 coordinate 688,030, forward strand.
GTTGTTATTGTTCTTGATTTTGTCCTATTGTTTTAGGCTCTCCTCTGTTCAACTTCTCCCTACTGTTGATTGTCTCCTCTGTTGTCTTCAACATCATCCTTCTCATTTCTTCTATCACTCTGTCTAGCTAGTCTATTGGCTGGCTCATCTTTTGCAGTCTTCTCTGCTGCAACTCATCTTCATTAGTTTCCAACTCAACCTATTGGATGTGTTGGCTCTATGCCATTACCATTTTCTCCAGGTTTTCCACTCCTTCATACAAATCAAAGGGCAGTTCAATCTAATCTCCCAGTTTTTTTCATCTCTTGTGGCACTAGCTTGCCACTCCATTGAAGGTCCAAAATATACAACCATGCTATTGAGCTTCTTCTCAACCATATCCCATGACATTTCTCCTTCTGTAATATCCTCTACTTATGTTGGTACAATTCTATCTTCATCTAGCTACTCCTCAGACTGAAATTCTTCTTCATTCTTCACAATTGCATCCCTCTGGCGGTATTCTTCTATCTTTGGATTGTCTAACCAATCCTCTAACATATTCAATTCTTACTCCCACAATCTTATCTGAATTATCCTCTTCTTCCATCTCCCAGGTAGATGTCAATTTCTTCTCCTTCTCCTCTTTCATGGAAGTCTTGGTTGGCTATCTATCCTCTGTTGCACATTCAATATATGCATTGGCCTCTGTTGGGTTGCTTGGAAGGAATATACTTATTACTCAAATGATCAGAATGTGCTTCTGATCCTCCTCCTCTGTCAGCATTGCTTGTTGATATGAACTCTCCTCTAAGTTCATGAGACTCTCAGATAATCTCATCTCCATTTCTATCAGCACTCCTTGTTGATCTGAACTCCTTTATAAGCTCCTAAGACTTTCATACAGTCTCATCTCCTCCTTCTTTCCCACCTGGCAACCTGAGGTTCCACTCCTTCCCTCTTGGCAGTCTATGAGATATTTGACTGATCTCATCTCATTTCCCTCCCAGCAATATGAAATTTCACTTCTCCCTTGTGGCAGTTTATGAGATCTCTACTTGATCTCTCTTCATTTCCCTCCTAGAAATTTGAAACTTCATCACTGAGTTTCCTTCCAACCTTTGATTCAAAAATGTAAAACATCTCCTCCTCTATGACACTAAGGGTTTCAACATACCTCAACCACCTCCTCAAATTATTCTTCTGCCTTCTGGAAATCAACTGTTGGATAGACCACTTTTCCTTCTGCTTCATGGGCCATTCATACCTCCAACTTACTCTCACTTCCTGTTGCATCTTCAACATTATCCTGTCAAGCTCTCCTATAATCTATTTGAGCTTTGTATCCCTCTGCTCTTTTCTCACCTGTTGGAGGCATCCTTGAGCTTTCTGCATGGCCTTCAGTAGCCATCTTTCACCTTTGTTTTCAAGAACGCAATTGGTTCTTCTCCTTCATCCCACCTAGTTTTCTATTGTTTGTTTCACACATTGCAACACTCTTCACGGAGCATCAATACTATGTCTTCTCCTTCTCCTTTTCATGTTGTCTACAAACATAAATTAGGCTCTGATACCACTTGATGTAAACCCCCTCCCTCACTCCGGGTCCACTCGACCTTCTGGTCTAGGATCGTTTAAATTAGGAGCTGAATCAGCTCTTCAGGCATTGTTGAGCCCCAAAAATCCTTTACACAGGTCCTTTCATTCTATGTGCAGATCCATGAATGAACCCATGAGCTCACGCTAAGCCCCTTTACCTCTAAAATTTGATTTCAGGCCCTTAGCCCTTTTTATCGACAGAAATGGAATATGACCCTAGGCTATGACTGAGCGCCAAGACAAAAGGTTATAATTCAAGCTTCACCCTCTGGTGATTTCTTTTTCGCTCCAACGCACAATCTTTTCCAAGTGACAAATGCTGAACAAGCACTTGTGTCCATGTATCAAATTGATGGACCTCAATCTCTGACCGATGGATGGTCTGGATCTATTCCCTTTGGGCTTTGGTGATTTCTAACCACATCCAACATGCATAACATTCGCAAAGTATCGATCGCCAAAAAATTCAAATCGGACGGCTCTGGCGCTCCCCATATCAATAACTCTATGCCTCTTTTGCACCTCAAGCTTCAGCAGTTTTCCCTCGACATTTTTCCAAAAACTTCCACAATCATCGAATCAATAAACACACCCAAATGTCAAATTGACGACTCTCAAGACTCGACAAATCAACAGTTCATATCTCTCATTTTCGGGCTTCGACAAATTTTCTTAATCGCACCCAACGCACACAACCCTTGAAAATTTCCAATCATCTAAAAATAGATTGGACAACTCCTAATTTCCCATCAAATCGATGGATCTCTACCTCTTTCACACTCCGGGCTTCGACGATTTCTTCACCACGCCTTCTCCACAAATCTTCTTAATTTCCGAAATGTCTAAGGGGTTTCTCCTTTTGTCACATGTCCCCTTCTTGATCAATGGCTAGGATGCCTTTCAGGACTTCGATGATTTTTTCTCCCTATCTACACAACAATGCAGATTCTTCAAAGTTCCATGTCCCCAATCTCTGGATCTTTCACCAAGCATCCTCCTCCAATGGATGACTAGGATTGACTCCATAGGATTGACTCTGAATCTACTGCCACCTGTCCTATCTTGGATCAACGACCCATAACACTTCAGGCCTCCAGGATTCAGAGTTTTTCGTTATACCACAACCCAATTCTCCTGGAGTGTCTATCCTCTGGAATGGTGGATCTCCTGCCATGTGTTCCTCGCAATGAATGACTGAGATATTATCCACTTTTCAAAGCTTCGACAACTCTTTGTCCCTATGCAATTCTCCTCACTTTCCTCTGGAGTGCTAACTCTCTGGACTTCACAATATGTTGCCACATGTCCACTACTTTGGACGGCCCGGATGAGCTCCAACCTTCGAGTCTCTGGGTATTCTCACTCTATGCACCATGTTTCCTTTGGAGTGTCATACCTCCGTAGTACTGGATGCATTGACACTTTCCCAATGAAATAAATGGTGGAGATCTACTCCACTGTTTGAATCTTTGGGAGCCCTGAAAAACTCCTGCCACTACACTACCTTCCTCTCAGACAGTCAACCTTCCAGACTCCAGGATATAATGACACATGTACTATCACTTCAACGGTGAGGATCTACTCCAGCTCCCAACCCTTTGGGAGTTCTTGCCTTGCCTTAACCTTATTCCTCCGGGGTGTTATGCCTACGGACCTATGGATTTGCTGACACATGTCCCTTCCAAATGGATGGTGGAGATGGACTCTAACTCTTCGAAGCTTCGGGAGTCCCCTATACTTCATGCTTTTGTTCTTTCAGATAGTCGTACCTCTAGAATATCCCTAATCTTCTAACATGTTTCCTTTGGAAATGGACGGTCCAGATTCACTTCGGCTCCCCATGACTTCGGGAGTCTGCTTCTCCTCTAAAAACAAGTATGAAAAATCTCTAGAATTTCACAGTACGAAGAATGCTCAAGGTTAAAACCAGGGAAAATTACTTGGATCCGACAGTTGTCAATCCACGCACTTAGATCCAATAGCTGGGATTTTTTCTCCTCCGTGCACACTCCCCTTTTGTTCTGGACTCTAATCTGATGGCCCAAATTTCTTCCAACAACTAATCGAATGATAGTTGTAGCTCCTCATATGTTGACTACGCTTTCCTTTCAATAAAGGAATTTTCAATAAACTTCAAAGGCTTGGCCTTTTCTTGTGCTACACCTCTTGAGCTTGAAATGCTTTAAAAATTCAAAGGGGCTAGGCCCTTTGAATGTTTCGCTCTTGCAGGTTTTTTTGTTGGCCTCTACTTATGTTCTTGGGAAAATGCTACTCCTCCTGAGCTTTTGGTTTGAATTAGGCTCACTTGTGATCACCTTATGCTTCCTCCACAACCTGAACCTTAAAGGGTTCTCAATATTTTCACTCCTTACAAAGTCGTCGTGCACAATGGACTTATCTCTCATGATGTTTGGTTTTCTCAGATCTCTAAAGGTATCAACCCTTTTCCCCCTTAACAAATCCTTCTGCCCTCCTGACAGTATAGACACTCTTTATCCTTAGCTTTTGTGGACTTGAAGCCACTCAACCTCGGGCACACTCCTTGCACTCTCTCCTTGAATTTGACTAACACTTAACAAAGTGTTTCCCCTGTGCACTCTTTACACTCTGAGTTTCTAAAAGACTCAGACTTAAGACTTTTTCCAAAATTCTTCTTGCGCACTCCTTGTAGAGCCCTCAGAGTATTCAGTAACTATGGTAAATTTTCTTTAGAGTGTTCAACAACTTTGATAGGCCTTCCCTGGCACTACTCCTTCTAAGCTTCAGAATGAATTTATCTAATGTGCCCACCTGGCACGATCTTCTCTAAACTTGAGACATAGTTCAAGTGGCACGATCTTCATTAAAAGCATATGTTACATTCCAACTTGTTAAAAATAATTTATGGCCACGCGATGTAGACTTCAGCTGCCAATCATTTGAGTTCCTTATTTACTCTACGCACACTCACTAGTACATTTGGGTCAAATTCCGACAGCGCGTTCGACGCAATTGCCACTTTATATTTTCGGTAGAACGACAAATAGTGGACCCCCTAAAATGTCGTTTCACATGATGTCACTTTTTCGACGCCATAGATATCATCTCTATTGTGATGTTTCATGCATACATGTGTCGTCTCAGATTTGACTGTCCAAACCCCATATAGTCATCACTACAGCAACGCTAGAGACATCGGAATTTCGACGTCCCATTTCATCGGTCTCCACTATGTGGACACCATGGAAGCAATGCTCGGAACGTCGCAATATCGGTGCCAGTTAATGTCCCTATTCCGACATGTATGCAATCTCACTTGCGACGTGAACGTCATGGGATTTTTGACGTGTATGCAATCTCGCTTGTGACGTGAACGCCATGGGAGAAACGTTATAGAAGTCGAAACACCGACGGATGGTAACGTCGGTTGAGTGAAGGTAAGCTTTATATCAACAATGTGGACTCCATGGGAGCGATGTTATGGACGTCATAATACCGACGACTTGTAGGTGTTTTTAAAAAAATGACAATTTGTTTTTCCTACATCCATAATCTCTTTAAATTTTTCCTATTTATCCTAAAGAATAAAAATTATTCATCCTTGAGAATTAATACTATTCTATCCATGAGATTTACCTTAGTTGGTTCTTTTATTATAGACAATCATGATAGATATTTGGTGGCCAACAGTAATACCTTACAATACTCTAGGTTTCTCAGGCTATGGTTCGAGATTCTAGTGTTTGATTGATGACCTTCCTTAATTTAAAGGTTTTCCTCATGAAGACCTAAATGAGCACATCAAAACCTTCATGGACTATTGTCTCTTGAAGGAAACCTTTGATATTTTTCTTATGGTATGTGTCTTTCCTTGCACACTTCATGGGAAGACCATTGAATGGTTCAATTTTCTTCATGATCATTCCATCTTTGGATGGAAGCATTCTTTTGACCTCTTTAAGGCAATATTATGGGACCTAAGGCATAAATTTAGTCCTTCATAAATCCTCCCATGGTGTGATTTTTTTAGTGAACACCTTGATCTTCATACCTATGATAAATTAGTAGATGCCAAAAAAACTTCTATGATAAATAGATGAAAGAAACAATGGGAATAGGTTATTGAGAACTTTTTTTCAATGCATGAGCATCACAAAACCAAAGTCCATTCTTCAAGAAATCAAGAATCCAATCTCAATCTAGTTCATATTGTGATCAAGAGCTTGCACATGAATTTGGTATTGATGATTCTCTTTTTCATGATTCACATTTCAAATAGGACTTGTGTGATATTTCCCTTTTGATGAGACCATTTTCAAAGATGGTATTGATCAAATTAATAAGGTTTATATCCCTCATACCACCATTATGAATCCTCATACCAAGATCATCACCCCTAGTGTTAGTAGTCTTCCTCTCTGTAGTCTACAGAGTGACATTTCACTTAGTAATGAGATTTGTGAAGAAAAAAATCCAAACATTCAATGATGGAAATAACTCACAAAATTCTCTTCCCGATAGTATTTCAAATACAAAAATCTTCCACCATATAAAGATAAATCTAGATCTTGATGTAAACAGTGGTAACTTTCAGTTTGATGATATGACAGATAATTTTTTCGAGAATGATTGATTTGGAAGCCTAATGTTTTATAATGAATATGATCCTGAAAATCGGAAACCTAAACATAATCTCCTTGCTAACAATATAACCATAAGGTATCATAGTTCTATAATAAACCTTCTCCTAAATATGATAAATACTCTTAGGTAATTACTCTTGGTAGTCCAAAAAAAGTTTTGGACTCTTATTCCATTGGTCATCGTGATTTTATTTATGATGATCCCTTAGGAACCTACCATTTGGATGAAATTTTCTTCCCAGAAGAAAGTAAGAAGATGCCTAAAGTTCCCAATGATGGATCTAATCAACTTTGGGTTTCCCCCAAAGATAGTTTTCTAAAGACTGGTTCACACTTCTCATTAGCTAATTCAATACATCTTGATACCTTTTTGTTCAAGAAGGATGTTAAGGAAATTGTTTTTTAGCTTAAGATTATTTTGGTGGAAGCTCTAATTTTTTCAACCCCATCATAGCCAAAAAGCTCACTCCCTTTGACCTAAGTTCTCCTCTATTTTATGATGGTTATATTGATTCTTGCACTAAAGACAGGAGATGCTCTAACCATGTTATTATAATTGAGATAGATATCCATACTACTTAGCTTCCATCTTGTACAAATAAGAATAATGAGGTTTCATTTAAGGATAACAACGATGTTTATCTTGTCTTCCATTTCTTTTAAAAAGTGGGGAGGAAATCTAATTTCCAATCTCATCCTTCATCATAGAATTTGGGATCCTTGGCTCAACCATTTTGATATTTTTAGGACAACAAGTATCTTCCTCTTAAAATGGTTGATGCAGGAGCATCGCAAGCAAGAGCAAAGTGGAGGACATTTGGATACACACCAGTGCGCATTTTGGAGATATTTTGAATTTGAAAAGATGAAACATGAATGTAATATCTGGAAGGGATATGATTTCATTTATGGTTTGGAGATTGTAACGCAGATCTTGAGCGGTTTCTCTCATATGTCGGTCATAATAATTTAATTTAATCAATGTAAATTTGTTGTAGGCTTTAATTCGATTAGATAGCTTGAGTTGTAGGAGGGAAAACTCGAGAAATCTCCCTCGCATGTATGGGATTGTATCATTATTCTCATTGTAGAAGTTAGAAGTTGTAGAGTAAGAGAGCATAGGAGAACAGAGCAGAAAGTTGTAGAAATCGTATGAGAAGATAGTTGTTGCTATAGAGACCATGTACATAAACACTTGAGTTAATATAAGAAGGCTTTGATTCAGTTTCATGGTGTTGTTATGGTTACTATTTACATCTATTGAATGATATTTTTACAGTTTGCTTATATGATTTGTTATGCATTTGTTTCAATGCTTATGTGTATGATTTCATGTTGAATGTATGAAGTCTGTGAGAGGGAGAGTATAAGTTTCAATTGTTTCTCGTCCTGAGAATTCCTACAAGGAGTGCAGCGAAGGTCCGCAACGAGTGCGTTGACAAGATTCTGAGTTTTACCTCAAAAAATCTCAGGAGGGATATCGTTGTTCTCATACCAGCAAAAGTTCAAGTATAGCACAGAGTCGTGCAAGGTGTGTGCAAGCTGGTTGAATTCTTAGAATTTTCCAACCAAGGAGTGGTTGAATAATTTATTTCACAAGGAGTACACAGAGGGGGAAGACATCAAATAATCAAAGATTATCGTGAAGGCCACAAGGAGTGCGTGCAAGAATCCCTTAGAATCTTAGAGTTTGAGGCAAGAACCAAGCTCAGGAGGGATATATACTTTGAAGAGTTCGAAGGTGATATGAGGGTCGAAGTCACTTCGCAGAAGGAAAGCTCAGGAGGGAGGACTGCCATCAGATCTGGATCAACGAGATTTGTTGATCTTGTGTTTTGAATTTCGTCAATTTGAGAGTGTGGAGAAAGTTGTGGCTCAGAGTCAAGAGTCGCAAAGTCGTGATAATTGAAATCCCGACGAAATCTAGACCGTCAGATCGTCGAAAGTTTGATATCGTTGATCTGTGGCAAAGGAATATTGGTATTTCGGCTATCGAGCGAAGGAAGAACTTTACATCACAAATCCCCGATACGCAAAATCTTGATGCGTGAAAGTTGGGCCCCAGGTCACAGTCATGGTCACATCGGTGAAGAGCAAGGGAGGATCTAAATACCTGTCAGCCATTTTCAGGGTTTCAGGATTTGAAGGAGTCAAGGAAATCGACATCAGGAATCGCGAAGTCGTGAAACCCGAAATACCTTTTCGAGTTAATTTAGTGGTTGTGTTAGTGGTCACGTGGAAGTAGGGGTTTGTGCCTAGTGCTTGGTCACGCAGGCGTAACTTCTAAGAAGGACGAGTGGTTATAAGTGTTGGAGATTCCAACTGGGAATCAAAGAGCCATTTCGGCTTAGGGGAAGTTGAAGATCCAAAGACCAGGAGGTCAAGCAGAACCTGTTGAGGTAGGGGTGTTGCGCCAGGTGGTATCAGAGCACAGATCTTAAACTTCTGTAGCAGAGGGTAGATAAATAAAATACTCTGATACATCCCATCAGGTGGTTTATCAGAGCTCATTTAACAACCTTTGTTTTTTGTAGAGGGAAGACAGAGGACAGTTGTGATTTGAATTTTGCATGGATAGATTGAAACAATGTCACCAAGAAGACATCAAGAAATTCCCATGCCTGATCCAACCGTGGAAAGGGACATGAGAAAACTTCATGCTCGATTGGATTCTATGGAGACAACACAGAGGCGAACACCTAATACTGGAGATGTCAGTGAATCCCAAAATGAGAATGAGGCTAGAGCCGAAGAAGAAGTTGCAGTCGAAGATGCTACAGAAGAACATCTATTCAAAGTTGTTGCAAGAATAGGGGGCAGAGAAAAAATGGATATCCCAATGTATGAAGGCAACTTATACATTGAGGAGCTGCTAGATTGGTTTAGAGCTCTAGATAAATACTTCGATTATGAAGATATAGAGGAAGATAAGAAAGTAAAACATGTTGTCACTAGACTGAAAGGGCATGCAACATTGTGGTGGGATGAACTGCAGGCTGACAAGCATTGCAAAGGCAAGCAAATAATCAAAAGTTGGGACAGGATGGTAGCCAAGATGAAAGAAAAATTCATACCCAAATATTACCAAATTAATTTGTTTTGAAGAATGCAGAATTTGAGACAGAGGGGGATGATAGTGAAGGAATACACTGAGGAGTTTTATAGGATAAACATTAGAGTTGGTCATCATGAGAGTGATGATGAAAAGGTCGCAAGATATATGAATGGCCTGAGATATGATATTCAGGATGAGATGAGCATGGTGACAATTCATAATGTAGAAGAAGCTTATCAGATCGCTCTGAAAGCAGAGAAAAAATTGGCCTGAAAGCAAGTTCAAAGGATCAGAGGTAGAAGTCAGAGAAGAGGCAAAGCAATTGCCCACAACATAGTACATAAGCCCAAGGATAAAGAAAAGAAACCTCATAATCACCTAGAAAGGGGAGGAAGTTCACAGGGAAGACAATATGCCGATAGGAACACTTTTCCGCGAGCAAGAGGAAGAGGAAGAGGCAGAGGAGGTGAAATAAAGTGTTTTGTCTGTGGAAAGACCAGACACAAATATTTTGAATGTATTGATAAAAAAATATATGGAGGAGGTGAAGCTCACATTTCCGAAGCGTAAGGGCGAAATGTTGAGGCAGAATATGTAGAAGGCAAAAGATCCTTAATGATGAGGAAAAATCTCTTGAAGCCAGAGAGAGAGGTGGAGAATCCAGTCCAGAGGAATAGTTTGTTCAGAACTGCTTGCAAGACCAATGATAGGGTATGCAAGGTGATAGTGGATAGTGGGAGCACAGATAATCTAGTATCCATAGAGATGGTGGAAAAGCTGGAATTGGAGACAGTTGCACATCCAAGTCCATATAAAGTCTCATTGTTGCAAAAAGGACACCAGGTAATCGCCACTAAATAGTGTTTAGTTGAATTTAAGATAGGAGGTTACAGAGATGAGATCTTATGTGATGTTATTCCCATGTATGTCTGTCATATTTTGTTGGGGAGACCGTGGAAATATGACAAAAATGTTATCCATGATGGAATAAAGAACATCTATACCTTGGAAAATAATGGTAGGACGCATATGTTGCTGCCAATTGAAGACAAGAAGGTGAAAGAAGAAACAAGAAATACTATACTTTTCATGAGTGGGAAGGAACTTTCGGATGAAGTCAAGAAGGGTGAAGAAATATAGTTTGTTGTGGTAAGAAAACCTAGAGTCATCTTGACCAGTACTTCAATAAATGATCTACCTGAGGAAATTCAGGAACTACTGGAAAATTGCATTGATATAGTGGTGGATGATTTACCTTGTTCATTACCACCCATCATAAGTATAAGCCATCACATTGATCTTATACCAAGAGCAAGTTTACCAAACAAAGCAGCGTACAGACTGACACCGCAGGAGAATGAGGAAGTTAAGAAGCAAGTCCAGGATTTGATGGACAAAGGGTTGATTAGAGAAAGCTTGATTCCATGCGATGTGCCAATAGTGTTAAGTCCGAATAAGGATGGTGGATGGATAATGTGTACAGACTCGAGGGATATAAACAAAATCACCATCAGGTATAGATTTCCTTTACCCAGGATGGATGATTTGATGGATTTCTTGAGTGGGGAAAAGTTTTTTTCAAAAATTGACCTGAAAATAGGATATCATCAGATTAGAATGAGGGAAGGTGATGAATGGAAGACAACATTTAAGACGAATGAAGGATTGTATGAATGGCTTGTCATGCCATTTGGTTTGACGAATGCGCCAAGTACTTTTATGAGATTGATGAATGAAGTCTTGAAGGATTTCATTGGGAAGTTTGTAATTGTGTATCTTGATGATATATTGATCTTCAGTAAGACTGAGGAGGAACATTTGAGACATTTAACTTTAGTGATGAGGAGGTTGTAGCAAGAGAAGTTGTTGATAAATCTGAAGAAGTCGTATTTCATGAAGAAATAACTCATTTATTTGGGTTTTGTGATCTCTTCGAATGAGTTGAAGATGGGTCCTGAGAAGATAAAAGAAATCAAAGAATGGCCATCTCCGAGGAATATCTTTGAAGCTAGAAGCTTCCATGGATTAGCCAGTTTTTATAGGAAGTTCATCAGAAATTTTAGTGGGATTAGTGTATCAATGATGGACACAGTCAAGAAAAGACATAAATCTTTTCATTGGACAGAGGAAGCAGAGAAAAGCTTCAAGTTACTGAAGGAGAAGATAATTGAATAGCCAGTTCTAGTTTTACCCTATTTCAGTAAGACATTTCAATTCAAATGTGATGCAAGTGGATTCGTGGTTAGAGCAGTGTTAAGTCAAGACAATAGACTGATTGCATACTTCAATGAGAAGTTGAATGAGACCAAGATGAAATATTCCACGTATTATAAAGAGTTTTATGCAGCTTTATGAAGTCATACAAGCACTGAAGAAGTGGAGGCACTACTTGGTTCCGAAAGAATTAGTTTTGTATAGCGACAACCATGCTTTACAATTCATAACTAGACAGGAAAAATTGAACCAGAAACATGAAAAATGGGTTGAATTTATGCAGAACTTTACTTTTGTTGTAAATCACATTTCTAGAACTGCTAACAAGGTTGTTGATGCATTGAGTAGGAAATACGTGATTCTACAGAAGTTTCGAGTGAAGACCTTAGGTTTTGATAGCCTTAAGGACATGTACATGGATGATTCATATTTCAAGGATGCTTATGAAGCATGTGAGAATAATGTTCTGAGAGACAAAAGCCAATGGATTGAATATTTAAATCAAGATGGATTTTTATTCAAAGAAAATCAATTTTGTATCCCGAAGAGTTCTATGAGAGAAAACCTTTTAAAGGAAAAACATAGTGGGGGATTAGATGGAAATTTTGGCCATGAAAAAACATTTGTGCAACTAAACAGTCTGTATTATTGGCCAGGGATAAGGACAGATGTTAATAAATTTGTCAACAGATGTAGAATTTGTCATCACGCAAAGGGGAAAAGACAGAATATAGGGTTGTATCAACCAATGCCAGTACCAAAAAGGTCGTGGGACATGGTAAGCATGGATTTTGTGTTAGGACTACCGAGGACACAAAGAGGTTGTAATTCCATATTCGTGGTAGCCAACAGATTCTCAAAAATAGCACATTTCATTCCATGTCAGAAAACCAATGATGCAACACACATTGCAAATCTGTTTTTCAAATAAGTCATTCAACTTCATGGTTTACCCAAGAGTATTGTTTTGGACAGGGATACCAAATTTGTTGGTCATTTCTGGAGGACACTATGGAAAAAGTTGGGGACAAATTTATCTTTTAGCTCAGCATATCACCCTCGGACGGATGGACAGCCTGAGGTGGTAAATCGAAGTTTAGAGGATTTATTGAGGAGTTTTGTAGCTGAACAGCATAGTCAGTGGGATCAGATTCTGCCACAAGCGGAATTTGCATATAATGACTCACCTAACCAGAGAACAGGACAAAGCCCATTCCAGATAATGTATGGAATGCAGCCAAGAGGAGTATCTAATTTGAGAGACTTGGAGCAGAGTGAATTCAGAAGTGCTGGAGCAGAAGATTTTGCAGCAGAGATGTAAGAGCTCCACAGTAAAATTAGAGAGCGATTGCAAAGTTCTAACCAGGAATATAAGCGCAGAGCAGATCAACACAAAAGAGAGATTCAATTCGAAGTGGAAGATTTATTGTTAGCGCATCTAAGAAAATAAAGGTTCCCAAGGGGAACATATAATAAACTGGAGATAAAAAAGATAGGTTCGTGTAAGATTTTGCAAAAATTTGAGGCAAATGCTTATGAGATAGAATTGCTAGATGGTGTGGGAATATCGCCCATATTCAACATAGAAGATCTGTATCCTTACAGAGCAGATGAAGCAAGAGGAGAAGAGAATCAGAGAGAAATTCAATGGTTCAAACAGATGCATGTAGCTGAAAATCCATAGATCAAAAAGATCATTGATTAGAGAGTAAGCAAGAAAACTCGGAGAAAGACATATTTTGAGTATTTGGTAAAATGGAAAGGACACCCGATTGAGGATGCCAGTTGGGAAAGTGAAGAAATTATCCAGAAACATGGACATATGGTGCAGGAGCTCATGAACAGGAGTCCATGAATTTTTCAGCCAGAGGAGTATGATGTAGGAGCATCGCAAGAAAGCGCAAAGCGCAGGATAGCTGGATATGCACCAGCGCGCATTTTGGAGATATTTTGAATTTAAAAAGATGAAACATTAATTTAATATTTGGAAGGGATATGTTTTCATTTATTGTTTGGATATTGTAACACAGATCTTGAGCGGTTGCTCTCATCTGTCAGTCATAGGAATTTAATGTAATCAATGTAAATTTGTTGTAGGATTTAATTCAATTAGATAGCTTGAGTTGTAGGAGGAAAAACCCGAGAAAGCTCCCTCGCATGTATGGGATTGTATCATTATTCTCATTGTAGAAGTTAGAAGTTGTAGAGTAAGAGAGCATATGAGAACAGAGCATAAAGTTGTAGAAGCCGTATGAGCAGATAGTTGTTTCTATAGAGACCATGTACAGAAGCACTTGAGTAAATATAAGAAGTCTTTGATTCAGTTTCATGGTGTTGTTATGGTTGTTGTTTACATCTATTGAATGGTATGTTTGCAGTTTGCTTATATGCTTTGTTATGCATTTGTTTCAATGCTTATGTGTATGATTTCATGTTGAATGTATGAAGTCTTTGAGAGGGAGAGTATGAGTTTCAATTGTTTCTCGTCCTGGGAATTCCTGCAAGGAGTGCAATGAAGGTCCGCAACGAGTGCGTTGACAAGATTCTGAGTTTTACCTAAAAAAAGATCAGGAGGGATATCATTGTTCTCATACCAACAAAAGTGCAAGTATAGCACAAAGTTGTGCAAGGTGTGCGCAGGCCGGTTGAAGTCTTAGACTTTTCCAACCAAAGAGTGGTTGAAAAATTTATGTCACAAGGAGTACACAGAGGGGGAAGACACCAGATAATCAAAGATTATCATGAAGGCTGCAAGGAGTGCGTGCAAGAATCCCTTATAATATTAGAGTTTGAGGCAAGAACCAAGCTCAAGAGGGATAGAGACTTCGAAGAGTTCGAAGGTGAGACGAGGGTCAAAGTCTCTTTGCAGAAGGAAATCTCAGGAGGGAGGACTATCGTTGGATCTGGATCAATGAGAGTCGTTGATATCTTGTTTTGAATTTCATCAATTCAGGAGTGTGGAGAAATTTGTGGCTCTGAGTTAAGAGTCGTGAAGTCACGATAGGTGAAATCCCGATGAAATCTAGACCATTAGATCATCGAAGGTTTGAGACCGTTGATCTGTGGCAAAGGAATATCGGTATTTCGACTATCGGGCGAAGGGAGAACTTTACATCACAAATCCCCGGTACGCGAAATCCCAATGCATGAAATTTGGGCCCCAGGTCACAGTTGGGGTCACATTGGTGAAGGGCTAGGGAGGAGCTAAAGACCCGTTAGCCGTTTTCAGGGTTTCAGGATTTGAAGGAGCCAGGGAAATCGACATCAAGAATCGGGAAGTCGCGAAACCCGAAATACCTTTTTGGTTTAAGTCAGTGGCCGCATCAGTGGTCACGTGGAAGTAGGGGTTCATGCCTAGTGCTTGGTCACGCAGGCGTAACTTCTAAGAAGGACCTGTGGTTATAAGTGTTGGAGATTCCAGATAGGAATCAAATAGCCATTTCGACTCAGGGGAAGTTGAATATCCAAAGACCGGGAGGTCAAGCAGAACCTCCTGAGGTAGGGGTGTTGCGTTAATTGTTTACTGAAATGTTTTCTACCCTAGATAATTGTTTGAGCGTAACTACTAGTATAGGTTTTCTAGTACCTTTTCTTCATGTTGAAATTCATCTCATAGTTAGGATCAGAATTTATTTTTCATGGACAAGAAACAAACCTTTCAAAATTGTAAATGGCACCCGCCATGAAAGTGCAGACATTTTCTTGTCTTGTACAAAATAAAACAAAAAACAAACAAAATTGTAAAACATAAAATTCAAATTTTTTCTTACCGTTCTACTCTTTTGATTGCATTTTTAGATCCAATAGGTCTTTTAGTAAGGTTTTTGACCTTCTTTTTTTGTTGTTAATTAAGCGTCAATTTTAGCTATTAGTTTTCTTGGTTATGCATATGGAATTACTTCTTAGTATTCTCCCATTTTCCTTAACCAATTTAAGTGCATTGCACTCATTGCATAGCTACCCAAAAGATATTTGTATAACTAACAAGACCTCAAACAATGTTGCATATTTTACTTCCTTACACAAGTCTACTGGTTTATCTCTAACATGGGTTGTTATTCTTTGACATCACAAGTTTGCATCATGAAATTGAGGTAGAATAACTGAGGGGTTCCTAATGTTTAGTCTGGAAAATTTGAATGCTTGACAATACTATTTAGGTTTCCTAGTTCTTCTTCATATTCCCTTTTCTTCATTTGTTACATAACATTAACTTAGCTCCACCCATGTCTTGCCTTTTCTAGGAATGGATATGATTTCATGTACCTACCTCACTATCACAATTTAATATGTATAAGCTATGATTCTCTAATTTTCCCAAAACCATCCTAAGTTCATGTTGTGAAACTATAGATTCGAAGGCTCACACATTGCTAGAAGAAACATTCATGTTTGTGATCTGTAAACATAGGACTTACAGTCCACATGCTTCACCAACATGGATGCTTTGCAAAATTAAAAAAAAATTATGTGTTCTCAGACTTATGTAGATATCTCTATCCTCAGTGGATTATGAAGATTTTTTTCTTGGTGTATCATGCACACAACAACTAGGTAACAAATAAATACTAATAAAGAATCTAAGTTAGTTTCTCAGTTATTAATCGCTAAGGTCAATAAACTCTCTACAATGGAGAAACCAATCTGTTTCTTGGCTTACAACTAGTTCCAAAATATTCTATTGGTATGTGTAGGTTTGGATGAGTGCCCAATAAAGAGACAACCCACTGTGTGGTTGTAAATCAACAACAAATTTGTTTGTGCAAAAATTGTCAAGCACTGTAATCCAACTACCACTAAACGTTCACATTCCCATGATAATAAGTGACAACATTTCTAGCACTTAGCATATATATTTACATATAAATGCAGACCAAAAATTAAATTTGTGTAACACTTTCCAATATTAAAAAGAATAGAATCTTTTCCTCGATGTGATCACTACCTAGCAAGATACAATTTCACATATACTCAAGTACAAAACAACAATTTAAATGTCCCAATCAACCTATGACAAAGTGTTTATGCTAAAGAGTAAAATGATCCAACACTTCCTACTATTGCTCCTTGTATATCCTCCCATCAACAATGGCTCACTTGAACATTTTCTTAACTTAGACATCATGTATGGTTGTCCAATTTAATGGTATGTTCATCTAACTGGGGTGGGGCATCAAGGCGAATAGTATTATTTGATTCTTCTCTAAACCTTAGTTCGACATT
>ML782840.1:29337-76485 GCA_009831015.1 Picea engelmannii
AGCACTTTCTCTTAGATTGTCCAGCCTATACCCATATTAGATCTCATTTTCAAAATATTGATCACACTACCAACCTTCCTAACCTCTTAACTCAACAAAAGTATGGTGATCTTGGAAAGCTTCTCTTAATGCTTTTCGAGCAATTAGGTCTTAGTGGACGTTAATCATCATCATTAACTCTTTTCATAATCTTAGATTTTTTTTTTTAAAGACATCTTAGTAAAAAAAATTCAATAAGGTTTGAATTATTCTTTTTATTTTTAAATCATATAATATTTTGATGAGTAAATCACGTCTAAATTATCAATCTTAATAGGACATATGTCTTATTCTCTAAAAGCAATAAAATCACTTTCAATTTTCTCTTTTGCCCGATATCTTTATAAGTATTCTTAGTATTTCATTCACTTTTTTATATTTTTCTTTCTTCAAAAGAACATTTTCACCATCTCCTTCATGCTCTATACAATTAACTTAAACTTTTGGTCCCCTCCTTCATGCTCTATACAATTAACTTAAACTTTTGGTCCCCTCTTATTCTTTATTCTTTGCCTTTGGAATCCAATATGATCTAAATTTGATAATTGTCAATATATTTATGATCATTTTGGTTTTTTTCTTTTCCTTTTAATATATCAATGTCTTTGTTGGTCATTTATTTATATTGCAGTGGAAGTCCAATGAAACCATGATATGCATTTATTTATATAGCTATGGAAGCCAAATGAAAGCATGATATGCATTTAAATGATGCATTTTCTTAGTTTAGCGTTTGTTTTCTTATTGTACTAAAAAACTCCGAGCATGTTATAAATAATCATTTATAAAAAAATGGAAGTGAAAGGAAAACATAATATTCATGTAAATGACACATGTTCATAGTCCAACATGTGTTTACACAAGAAAAATTCAAACATGTTATAGATAATCATTTATTAAGATCCTTCTCCAAATATACATTTATTTCCTTATTGAACTAAAAAAACTACAAACATGTATTAAATAACCATTTATCAAAATCATTCTCCAAACATATTTGTGTATATGTAATAAATGTCTTATTTTAAAAAATAAAATTTATAAGATGGATGTAACACCCAATTTTAATCCTCTAATTTACTTGTAATAAATTATGTTTAGGGATGATTTTATCTTATTATGGAGGTATTATTTCCATGCCATGGCATATGAACAATGTAATGTATATTGTTTAATAAAGAGAACCAAACTAGCTGGCTGAAGGAGGGAGTACTAGTATTGGCCATGATATTACAAGAGGAAACTGGTGGGGTGAGAGGGGCTGGGGGGTGGGGTTTGCCTTACCTGTAAAAAAGATAACATTCACCGATGAGTCATTTCCCCTAATTGACAATTTTTGAATTTCTATTTTTCCCTTTTTCCCAAGAATCAATTAATGAAGAAGGCATGGAATTGTCTACCTTAATGGAGGCATGGAGGGATGGTTGGGACAATTGAAGAATGTTAGCCATGGGTACAACAGAGTACCCACCTCGTTTTTGGGGTTGACCCACGAGATCCTCCGACACAAGAAAAGGAAGATTGGTAACCTTATGACGGGGATAAAGAAGAATTGTGGGGGAACCCACAAGGGGATATCTTGGAGGGAGAACACACGAGGTGGCGAGAGACACATAGTGCATATTCATGGATGGAGTCCACAAGTAGATAGATAAAAAGAAAGAAAACTCATGTGGATGGACATAGAACTCAAACCTGATATGAACTAAGAGGGTTGTGTGCTTGATGCTTGTTGGGAAAAGAAAAAGGACTTCCTGATGCTAAGGTAAATCAGCTGGGATGGCATATGAGAAACCTTGTGGAGGCCATGGGCTTAGTGTGTAAAATGGAGGGGGTTTCTTTTAGTTGTTGTGAAGCAAATCCTATGGTTGGGTGGAAAGGTGCTCACCCTCAGTGAATTTGGTTTCAACAACCTTATTTTAAGACATATAAGTCTCTCATTGTGTAATTATTGTTCTCCACTACACATATGTATTATCTCAATTTGTATGAAGTTGTATGGTTTGTTGAGAAAATCCCGAGAATGAATGAATTGAGTACAAAGTTAGTGTTTTCTACATGTATGGTGTTCACCTATAGGTTATTAATCTCTGAAAATTAAAATGGAATGAATGCATGTTTTTTTTCCATTTCCTACATGCATAATAAATTGATTTTTGGTTATTTTTCCTCTTGGAAGTATAACAAAACCATCATGTAGTTTAATGACATAACTCATTAAATAGCATGAAACCTGTGTGAGGAAATTCTGAGTTAATTGTTGTGTAGAATTGTTTGAGCATATCCTTATTGAGTTTGTGCTTTCAGGGACTATTGACTTTCCCTTGGGTCACAATTCTCATGTTCCTTATTTCACCTAGAGAATTTTTACTTGAACACGTGGGTCTCTTGTAAAATATCTTGAACAACAAGAGTAAGAGATTGGTAGGCTTGAAAGAACTTGAGATACAAGGTTATTTCCCTGGGCACATACCTTGTCTCGAATGCCCGAGTGTTCTTGGGCTTAGATCTTAGAAGTCTATGTGAAGTAAATCTTGGGACCGAGTGGATGGAAGAGGAAGGGGGTTCACCTTTAGACCTGTCTAGGGATTGGATCCAAAAGCTGAGTCGAAATCGAGGTGAGAAACCACAAGTTCCAAGCTTGGGTAATGTTAAACTTATGTGCAAGTAGAGGTTTAAAATGTTTGGATATCCAGAAATATGGACCTTTCTTATAATCATGCCATGTGAGACTCTGGATCCCTGGATGTTGGATGGGGTGGGGTTCCAAAATGAGGTTATGAGCCCCACTTTATATTCTTGTAACACGAGAGAGAGAGAGAGAGAGAGAGAGAGAGAGAGAGAGAGATCATGATAACGTGCCATACCACATGTTGATTGGCCTAACCTTTTGATATAGGATAGGTGTCAACGTGATATTGGGGCTAGTCGCAAGGGACCCACCTTCAATCACAAAGCCTTCATGGGTTATGTTGACGATAAAAATCACAATGAGGATTTCGCCTGTAAAGTATTGCTAAAGCCTATTATTTATAAGCTAATGATATATATAATACTAGTAGGTGGGACCCCCTTGTAGATTGGAGGATCAGATCTTGTTCTTGTTTGATGTTTATGTTTCTTTTTGACACTGCTTACATGGTTCTACATGATTTATGATGAAATCTTGGTTTTATTTGTGACATAATGGTAGATGGATAATGCATGCTATGTGTGGGTTTCGTTACTCTAAGCTCTAAATTTTATGACTGAATGGCTTATATTCACGGTCATGGCATTGCTCTTTAAGCCATAAATCGTCACATGGTGTACCTGCACAAGACACTTGTTAGTTATAACAAGAAATAAGAGCAATAGAAAAGAGACCTATGAAAAAATCTAAGGAGAAGAAACTAAACTATGCTATACTATGCTACACTATATGCATTTGAAATTTAAAAGGGTTGATGTTAGTCCTAACTAGCAATGTTAGTGGATGTTAGTGGCTATACGATGTTATTGAGTTATTTGAAGGTGCATTTGATATATATTATAGTATGGTTTTGGATTAATGGCTAGTATGGATCAGGTGGCGCACTTGGAAAGTAATGGATGTTAGTTTCTATGCATGGATTAATTGATGGTTGGTTGGCGTGTACTAAGTAATTGAATGAGTAGAGGATGGAAGCGATGTGAATTTACTACACATCACTCCATACCTCTCCCAATGGTCGTCACTCCATACTCTCCCACTAGCCGTCACTCCATACCTCTCCCACTGGCCGTCCCCCTAGCTTGGCTATTGTTCAATTGTTTCACTGTGGTTAAGCTCCGATATTTAGGTGAGGAAGGAACTGCTCGACCAAGCTTTCATTTTTAAGGATTTTTGGTTACATGTATGTCTTTTTCGCCATCCATGAACTCTCTCTAGTTATGAAATAGATATTTCCTCTGTGATGTATTGGTTTGTGCTTTTCTTGAGGCTGGAAACTATGTAAACTCATGATATTTCTCTGGAATGGTTGTTTGTGTGTTATTCATTGTAAATGGAAAAATTGGATGTTTGAAGTCACGAGTCCATTGATTATTCTGTGTGGTGGAATCCAAGAAGGCTCTTTGTTTTCTTCACAGGTTTTGTTGGAGGGTTTCATTCCATCTAGATTTGTTGGTCGTCTCCTCACAGTCCTTGTAACCATACCCGGTCGTATTTGTTGTTATGGGGTTGCTGTGTAATTTTTGAACCACCTTGGGTCACTGCATATCGTTTCCACCTGGTCGTGGGCTCGTTTTATGTTATTGGTCTCTACACAGTTAGTTATGGTGGCTATTATGCCAAGAGGTTTTCTTAGGGTTGGTTTCTATTACCTGAGCTCTACATTTATATCAACACTATTCGATTTTTTGGGGAAAACCACGAGGGTTATGCCCTGTGTTTTCTCGGTGTTATTGTTGGCCAGTAAGAAGCCTCTGCTCCTCTGTTCATAATCTCTCCTACTTGGTGTGAACCATCACCTTGTATTGCAAGCTATTGGTTACGTGGCCTGTGTTCCCACCATGTTGTCTCGAAGGGTTCTCACCTGTTGTTGGTGTAGTTGACTCCAATTTCCCTGTGTTGGTTTCATCGAGCGAACCCTTGACTATTCTGAGCCTGATTGTGATGAATTGAGCTAGTTATATCCTGTCGGGTATAGTGTTGACTATTATGAGTGGGTGGAGTAGCATCAACAGTCGTTAATTATTGGCTTGTCTCTATTAATAGCATTGACAATGGTTTTTATTATGAATATATAGTAGCTGCATTATTTATTATGACAGTTGAGTCGATATCTCGACATGGTTTAATTGGTTGATTTGAAAAATGGAAATGGACACATAGTCGTTGCCTCTTGTGTTGTAACAGTTGGATTTTTAACTCATCATTATGTTATGGTTTGAATAAGTCACAACAATGCTTCTTGTGTTATGCGTTGGTCTGTGTGTTTCCTACAACATGGTATAAGTGAAATGATGGTTGTTGTTACTGTGTGTTTAAATTGCCTGATCGAGATTATTGCATTTTAAAGGATTGATAGTTGTGACTTGGATGTCTGCTATGTATGTTTATGGATATTGTGCATCATATTGTTTGATTGCACCATCAGAGATGGGCACAAGTTCTATAACAATATGGTTTCATTGCAATTTAATTGTTAATTTGATTAGAGGAATGGAATCGGACATGATTTTAAAAGAAATTGTGTTTATGTTTGATTTGAGGAAGTAATTTATGGACAGTGGTTGATGGTTTTGATGCTGAACATAGTTGAAACAAATGACTGTGTGTTCATTGGAATTGTTTTAAATATTAAATGGAAGAAATGAGAGGAAACTAAATTCTTATATAGGTTGTTTGGAAGGCATATTGTTTTTGAGTAAGACTATGTTAATTAAAAGTGTTAAGGATTTAAATGTGAGCAGTGAGCAAGTATAACACATAGTAATCGTTAAATTATACACAATAATTATTTGGTTAGTGTTGGATCGTTGGCATTAAATACATAACTGTTTTATGGATTGCTTAATTGATTTTATGAACAATATCCTCTCTTTTCCCCTACCATTATTTCACTTTTCGCTAATTACAATCCCCTTGCCTTCCCATATTCATTAACCACTCCCTGTTCCTAAAATTTAATTACAATTAAGAGGAACTCTGTATTATGACAGTTTAAGATCACAAGGATGGATTGCAGTGATATGTTCTTTGGTTTACA
The DNA here is from genome assembly GCA_009831015.1 of Picea engelmannii. Taxonomy (NCBI): domain Eukaryota; kingdom Viridiplantae; phylum Streptophyta; class Pinopsida; order Pinales; family Pinaceae; genus Picea; species Picea engelmannii. Next base: position 35,109 of record ML782840.1, read on the forward strand.
TTACATTTGATTGTTTATTGTCTGTGAGCAGTAACCATGATCTTTTCCCCCTCATTTTAACATTTTTCGCTCAATACAATCCCTCGCATATCTCATAACCTTGTTCACCCCCTGATCATTGACAATGGTTAAACAATTTGTATGGATTGGATTGCATGAGTCTGATATGTTGCTGAGCCAAAATTTATTTCATATTTTAAAAGGAGTTTTCATGTATGGTTGTTAAAGGAACTATTTGCTAATCAATTATGCATACAGAAATGAGCTTTTTTAGCCAAGGTAGCCATGGAAGAGGTAACCAAGGAAGAGGTAATTGGAACATGAGCCCTATTAGGCCAAGATTCTCCATACACTTTTATGTTGACTCACAAGAGTTAGGCCATCTATTTCAAACTGGGTTTTTTAATTGGATTGGGCAAGGAGTGGTCCAAACTAGGCCTGAAAGGCCTCCCTTCCAAGCCCCATAGGCCCCTGGTGTCCCCATGTAGCCTCATGTCTCACTATAGCCTGTCTTGATAACGACGGATGACAATAGATTGTCCACCCGGTAGTCTCCCAACCTCGTGGCTGGCCTAACTTGTCTTTACCTTCTCCCCCGCCTATCAAACAAATTTTCCAAGCTACCCCTGTCCACTCACCAGTTCAGTCTTCCCATGTGAGTAAAAGGTTGAAAATTGAGGCCCACCATGCCTGTGACAAAGGAAAATCCATTGCTGCCCCTTCCTCACCCTCCAATGACTCTGATAAATCAATGTCCTCTCGCATGCATTTGAGGGATGATTTCTCTCACGTGATCAACAAGATTAGGCATAAAGACTCAGCACAACCTCAGGAAAATTTAGAGATATCAAAAGATGACAACAACAACAAGGGAAATATTGCATCTCAGAGTGGGAAATATGGATTTTAAGTTTTTATTTATTTATTAAATGTTGAGAACATTTAACTTCTAAAATTTTGGACATCATACTGTTTTTGGATATATGAGTAATATATTTTGGAAATAATTTCAAATATCATTGAAATAAATTTTCAAATATGAATGTGATGATGGGAGTCATAAGGAGGGATGTTTTGTTTAATTAACTAGTTGTGTTATGATTGTTAAAAGCTAAAGGGAGTCACAAGGGGTCCCACCTACTAGTTATTATTTATTTAAAAACCCTTATTATGATTTATTACTTTCCCTCTAACTAAAAAGCTGGTTGAGTTTTAGTTAACTTAACTAATGAAGTAGTTCAACTACTTCAATCAATTCTAATTTTCTTAAAGGAAAAAGGAAAGGGAGGAACAAGGGGATAATAGAAGGAGAAGCATACTAAGGTTTTCTCTTTGAGTTTTTGTTGAGATAATTCATTTTTCATTCATTCCTTAATTCATTAGAAGCCTAATTCTTTTTTATGATAGCAGGGTCCTATTGTAGACAATAAGATTTAGGGATGAATTACATCATTCAAACACTTGTTTTTCAAAGGTGTTGATTTATATTTGATAGTTTGTGTAGACTTGTCTGTTTGTGAATAATTTAGTTTTCATGATTGACAAAGGCTATTGTGCAGAGTCTAGTGGGCAACAATCTGTGGCAAGATGATCCAACTTTCAAGTTCAGTTTTTATTTTATTTTCTGTCAGAAGTCCTTTTGTATATTTCATCAGGGACGTCTAAGTTTGACGGTCCAAAACTTCCTCAGGAAATTTTGTAAAAAGAACGATTCTTTGATGAATTGGAATGAAATAAAGGATTTATTTATGTCTCATCTATTTTGATTATTGACTCGGTGTCTTTACGTCTGTCTCTATCTATATTTCAGCATTTGATATATTTAGAAAATTACATAAATAATGATTTTTTCAACAAGCTTTTGTTTAAAAAAAAAACACCTTAAGCACTTGTAAACAATACTCATGAATTAGGATATCAATTTTGATGGCTATAAACATGGGTGATATTCTCGTCTATCTTGTTTTAGACAAGCAGGATCTGAAATTGTTTGAGTAAGATCATTTCATATGTTTTCCTCAACATTTATTTGGCGACCATACTAGGGAGATCTTCAATATCTCTCTGGTTAATTTTATGCTTGATTAGCATCGATACATCTATTTTTTCTGATATTGGTTCTTTGATTGTTTTATTTCTGAATGACTGTACTTGTTGTAAGGCAACCCAATATTGATCCCTCTCTTCAAGACCAGACCAACATTTCTTTGAATATGTTCAACACCATTTTAGACACTGCCAATACTCGTGCTGATCTTAATCATTCACGGGCATCAATTGAACGAGATATTAGTGCCCAATAACGTTGGGAATCTAGACATAGACAACCTATAAATCAGTTGTAACTTTCTTGTTCCTTCAATTTTGGCCTTACTTTAATGTCCTTAGATCCTTGTGTTTCTAGAAGAAGAAGAGGCTTATCACCTGAAATTAATCCTATTGTTGAAATAGGAAGAAGGAACATTGTGTTATCAACAAAGTGCTCTAAGGAGAACTTTGTCTGATTCATCCAGTTCATCTTTCTTTCCCTCACCTATCATCCACAAGATGGCATCTAGTGGTGGCTCTGGTGGCACTGGAAGTGCTTCCTCCTCTCAGTCTCCAGCTTCGTCAGTGATTGGTAGCTTATATAGCCACCATATCCCTATCCAATCTACCAAAAATTACACCAAAGTCATTAAAAAGTACAAGCTTTTTCATTTTGAAGAAGATGCCACAACCACATTGTGGCATGTGTCCTCTCCTCTTAACCTAGCACCTGCTACTCATCCATTTCCTAAATTCAAAGAGCATCTCCCTAGGTTTTCGGGAAATAACACTGTCACTACAAATGAACACTTGGTGGCATTTTCTAATGCTTGTCACAACATAGGAGAAAATAGCAATGATACTTGCATGGGATTATTTGTCAATTCCTTGGAAGGAAAGGCTACGGTCGATTTCTTTGACCTTCCTCCTAAGATTCTGTCTACTTGGGAGAAGTTAGTTTATTAGTTCAGGTCCACCTATGGGCAATCTAAAATCCCAACTGAGCAGTTACAAGAGTACAATAACATCGCCTATAAGGATGGTGAAACCATCAAGTCCTTCAACTTGTGTTTCACTAAGCTATACAATCAAATCCCTGAACTCATTCGACCTCAGAACCAAGCCTCTTTCATGCATTACTACAATGCATTACCTTCCCCCTATCGTCATAGGCTTGAGGAAAAATCCATTGATAACCTCGGTTCTGCTCTGCATACTTGTTTAGAGTATGAATAACAGCTCGAAAGAACAGGTCTTCCCCAGGGAGAATTGGTTAAACAGACACACATGTCTGCCCTCTTACAACTAGTACAAGATATGAATAATCGTATGATAGCGTATGAGAGAAAATGAAATGTCTCCCCTCTAACCCCTGGAGATTCATCCTCTTCTACACCCCCCTTTAGAAATCCAATTGAAAATAATTTCCATCCTAAAGCTATCTTGCCTCGAATTTGGTGTAATTTTTGCGAGGAACATCACGAGGAAGCCATATGTGAAGTAAGAAAGAGTGCCAGAGATAAGATATTTGGTAAAATACCAGAAACTACCATTTTTGTCCTAGATTTTGCAGAGCTAGAAGATGTCATGATCATCAATACTAGGAACAAATCCTATGCTCCCAAAGGCAAATATGATCCTCCTCACCAGCTGTTACTGTTCAAGTTCCTAAAGTTCCTGACAATCAAGGAATTACCTCTCCTCTCCCCTCTTCCAAATACAATATCTTGAATTAGTTGGTTAGCATCAAGGCAAATGCCACCCTTTTGGACATGGTTGCCATCCCTGAACAACAAAGGTATCTGAAACAATTCATGGAAGGAAAAGCTTCCATTGTAGCCAACCTCTCTGAAGAGGTAAATGAAGAGGTAAATGAAGAGGATTTGTCTGTAAATAAAGTAGCTGTACATAACTTTAGATACCCTGTAAAAAAATCCCCCTTTTTATATTTCTGTAAAGATTATGGATAAGATTGCCCATTGTTGCCTCATTGATGGTGGTTCGGGCCCAAGTGTGATGTCGAAGATTATTATGGAAGAGCTAGGCTTGTCTTGTACAAATGAAAACACCAGGAGCATGCTCTCTTATAATAGTCTACAACAAACAACCATAGGCGAGATTAAAGATGTGACCTTAGTTTGTGCGCACACCCTAAAATAAGGACAACCCTTAACATTAAGGTAATTGACATGCCAGTAAGCAATTACTCAATCATCTTGGGAAGAGATTGGAAAGATTTGATGGGTGGATACCTCTCACTCGACGGGACACACTTATCCGTTCCTTGAAACAAAAAAAACATTATAGTCCTTAGAGAGGGAAGAATTTCACCTTATATAGAAAGTGTTCCACAACCTAATGTGAACTATATCGAAGAGGACCTAGGGGTGTATTCCATCTTTTTTGAGGAAGATAATGTTCCCTTGGAACAAATTGATTTAGATGATGGTATGTGGCACATGCACTTCGATGGTTTGTGCTCTAGTGAAGGTAACAGAGTTGGCATAATCTTATACTCTCTTGTTGGGAAGATTCATAATTTTTCTTATAGGCTGGAGTTTGCTTGCACAAACAATGTCATTGAATTCGAAGCCTTATTATTAGGCATTGAAAACGCCTATAATCTTGGCTATGGTCACCTTTTAGTTTTTGGGGATTCCAAGCTTGTTGTGAACCTTGTACGTAAGATTTACTCCCCTAGCAACAAGTTGATGAAATGATACACTCAAACTATTTGGGCACTTATCTCGAACCTATTATCTTTCAACATCACTCATGTTAAGAGGGAATTGAACTCAATGGATGATCGGTTAACTGTTTTTGCAGCCTCTCCTAATCGACACCTTCTGCCACACATACCTGATTGTACTTTTCAATCTCTATATTGCCCACATATCCCCAACAATATAGAATCTTGGCAGGTCTTCCCTAACGATGAGATCATTTGTTCTTTTATTCAAAATGAACCTTTTAAGCCCAAGGAAATTATATCCATAGAAGATAACAATATTTCTAAAGGATTGACTCCTCTAGAGAGTTCGTTTTCATCGAGTGATGTAGGAAATAAACAGAAATAGAAAGAATAGGAGTCAAAAAGGAAGGTGGGTGGGTGAAACCATTTCCTTAAACATTCGGACACCCGAGTCTCCAAAGAATGTTAAAATAGGTGCCCAATGTTCCAATGAAGAGAAAATGAAGTTTGCTAAGCTACTTGGTGAATTTCAAGAATTTTTTTCTTGGTATTATGAGGATCTTCGTGCTTTTGATCTTGGTCTTATACAACATGCTATCCCCATAAAGGAAGGCACAAAACCAGTTAGGCAAAAACAAATACCTATCAACCCTGCACTGGAAGCAACTATTCGAAAGGAGTTGGAAAAAATCTTGAAAGCTGGGATCATCTTGCCGGTCAAGTATTCTGAATGGGTTTCCAATTTGGTTCTTGTTCGAAAAACAACTGGTCATATTAGATTATGCGTTGATCTTCGTACATTAAATCAGGCTAGTATAAAATATCACTTTCCTCTCCCTAACATGGAAATGATTTTGCATCAAGTTGCAGGGTCACAAATGATGTCCTTACTTGACGATTTTTCTGGTTACAATCAAATCAAGGTAAAAAGGGAAGATAAATATAAACCACCTTTATTACTCGTTGGGGTAACTTTTCTTATGAGCGTATTCCTTTTGGATTATCTAATGCGGGTGCCACTTTTCAAAGAGCTATGCAAATAGATTTTGACGATTTGATCGGTAAGATCATTTAGATTTACCTTAATGATTTAACAATGTACTCTAAAATCCGATCAGATCATTTTGGTCAGTTGAAAAGAGTTCTCATGCGATGTAGGAAATTTGGCATCTCTCTAAATCCTTCTAAGTCCATTTTCGGTGTTACCGAGGGAAAGATCCTTGGACACATTGTCTCTGATTTGGGAATAAGAATTGATCCTGAGAGGATTGATTCCATCCTTAATCTACCTGTGCCCACTTCTAAGAAGGAGGTCCAAGCTTTTATGGGGGTTATTAACCTTGTCCGTAGGTTTGTTCCCAATTTTGTTGTGATGGTCAAACCAATTCATAATTTTCTTAAGAAAGACCATTCTTTTTCTTGGACAAATTATGTCGAAAATTCTTTTTTAGGAATCAAGAAAGCAACCAGCTCCGCACTGGTTTTGGCGAAGCCGGATTTTGAGAAGGAATTCACGATATATACTAATGCCACCGAGGAAGCGGTTTCTACTATCCTCATGCAAAATGATGGCCAAGGTAATGAAAAACCAGTGGCTTACATGAGTCAAATATTTTCTGATGATGAATTTAAATATTCTTTTATTGATAAACATGCTTTTTCTCTTGTTAAAGTTGTTGAGAAGTTTCGTCACTTCATCTTAGGTAAGCATATGTTTATAAAAGTCCCTTTACCTGCTGTCAAGTTTTTTCTCTCACAGAATTATCTTTCAGGGAATCTTGCGCATTGGTTTGCCAAGATCCAGGAGCATGATTTGAATATCATGACTTCTACCACTATCAAGGGACGTTACTTAGTCCTTCACTTAGCTCATAATGCTGAAAATAGTGAAGAAATTGATGAAGACGATAGTTCCCTATCAACTCTCTTTTACATTGATAACCAGATCCTCCCTGTGTCTGAACATCCCTGGTATAAGAATTTAATTTACTATTTACAAAACCAAAGATGTCCAGACAACTTAGATACTCATCAAAGGAGAAGGCTCCATCTTGAGTCCGCAAGATACGTCATTATAGGAGACTTCTTGTTTCGAATATCTACTGATGGTGTGTTGCTTCGCTGTGTAAACAACGAGGATGCTCAAAAGTTGTTACAAGAAAATCATGGTTCTTCAAATTCGGTCATTCATGTAGGAGGCCATTTTTCTGCTAAAACCACTACTTTCAAGATTATTAGAAAATGATACTATTGGCCTTCAATATTTCGTGACTCTTACATTTTTTCAAGATCTTGTGACAAGTGCCAAAAGTTTTTTGGGAAAGAACGCCTTTAAGCCATGCCATTACAGCCTATCCTCCCAGACTTTCCCTTTTCAAAGTGGGGATTGGATTTTATTGGTCCTATTAATCCTCCATCTTTAGTAGAACAAGTTTTTATTTTGAAAGCCACATACTATTTTACAAAATGGGCTGAAGCTATCCCACTTAAGCATTCAACAGATGATCAAGTAATTTCTTTCCTCGAAAATAACATATTTTATAGATTTGGTCTTCCATTGGAAATTATTACAGACAATAGTCCCGCTTTCATTTCTACTAAGTTGAACCAATTTTTAGCTAAGTTGGGAGTTAAACATTTCACCTCATCAACTTATTATCCCCAAGGAAATGGACAGGCTAAGTCTACCAACAAAAATTTGGTGAGAATCGTTAAAAGGATCATTGAAGATAAGCCTCGTCAATGGCACACTCTCCTCACTTACGCCCTTTGGGAAGATCGAACTACCGCCAAGGTAAGCACTAGTTGCACTCCTTTCCATCTTGTTTATGGTCAAGAATCCCTCCTGCCTACTGAGCTAGAACTTTCTTCCTTAAGGTTGATGCTACAGATTGAAGAATTAATTTCTTCTGATGTTTCACAAAGGATAAATGCACTTGTATCCTTATAAGAGTAAATGATGTTTTCCTTGGATAATATAAAAATGTGACAACAAACTGTTAAGAAGTATTTCAACAAGAGTGTCAAGACTGTCAAATTTAAAGTCAATGAAAAAGTACTGTTGTGGGATTCAACTCATGTTGATAGGGGAAGACATTCAAAATTTCAAAAATTATGGTTTCAAGATCGCTTTTGTCCTGGGTACTAATTCTTACATTCTAAAATATTTACATGAGAGATTATTTTCCTACAACACTAATGGTTCTTACTTGAAACATTATGTGGAACCAACTTGAAAAGTTCTAATGCTGTTTGGATTTTATGTATATTAGTAGTCTAGCTCTGCTTTCTTTTTTTCACTGTTTTTCATTTATTCTTTATAGTAGTTTGATTTCTACTTTCTGTTTTTAACAATTTCCGGTTGCTTCTATATTTCTGTCACTTTATTTCTACTGTTTTAAATTTTGCAATTTTAATTCTGTCATGATTTTTATTGCTTTTTCATATATTAGTTGATTTTGGTCAAGAATGAGATGTTGGATCAGTTCTACCACAGTGACACTCCCGCAAGATATTGTTAGTCAATAAAAATCAAGCTTACATAGTTGTTACGATGTTCCCCCTGAAAGCACTTGAATTTGTTATCTACTTTCACTATTTTCTTATAAAGAAATTGGTTATATCTTTCTTCTGCTTTCCATTTCTTCATCCATTTGAAAATTTAAAAGAGAAAGTCCATAATTTTTCTCCTTTAAGTAAAGAGCATATTCTGGTTGAATGATCATGCATATAGGGATAGACCCCCTCATACTTAACATTTTTCATGAGTTATTCCCAAATTCCTGGTCATTTTTCCATTAAATCCGTTCACTTCCCCCTGTTGCATAATCTTCCTAGTTATATCTTTTTGATCTGATGTTCTTGGTATGCAAAACCATGTGTTCTGAGTTCTAAATCTATTGAAAACAAATTTCCCTATGGATTCTCCAGTTTTTTGAGGATAAAAATCGCAATGAGGATTTCGCTTGCAATGTATTTCTAAAGCCTATTATTTATAAGCTAATGATATATATAATACTAGTAGGTGGGACCCCCTTGTATATTGGAGGATCAGATATGGTTCTTGTTTGATGTTTATGTTGTTGTTCGACACTGCTTACAGGGTTCTACATGATTGATGATGAAATCTTGGTTTTATTTGCGACATAATGGCAGATGGATAATGCATGCTATGTGTGGTTTTCATTACTCTAAGCTCTAAATTTTATGAATGAATGACTTATATTCACTGTTATGGCATTGCTATTTAAGACATAAATCATCACATGTTGTACCTTCACAAAACACATGTTAGTTATAACAAGAAATAAGAGCAATAGAAAAGAGACATATGAAAAAATCTAAAGAGAAGAAACTAAACTATGCTATACTATGCTACACTATATGCATTTGAAATTTAAAAGGGTTGATGTTAGTCCTAAATAGAAATGTTAGTGGATGTTAGTGGCTATATGATGTTATTGAGTTATATGAAGGCACATTTGATATACATTATAATATGGTTTTGGATTAATGGCTAGTATGGATTGTGTGGCGCACTTGTAAAGTAATGGATGTTAGTTTTGATGCGTGGATTAATTGAATGGATTAATTGATGGTCGGTTGGTGTGTACTAAGTAATTGAATGAGTAGAGGATGGAAGTGGCATGCATTTACTGCATGTCACTCCATACCTCTCCCACTGGCCATCACCCTAGCTTGGTTATTGTTCAATTGTTTCGTTGTGGTTAAGCTTTGATATTTAGGCGAGGAAGGAACTGCTCAACCAAGCTCGCATTTTTAAGGATTTTTGGTTACAAGTATGCCTTTTTTTCCATCCATGAACTCACTCTAGTTATGAAATAGATATTGGCTCGGTGATGTATTGGTCTATGCTTTTCTTGAGGCTAGAAACTATGTAAAATCGTGATATTTCTCTGGAATGGTTGTTTGTGTGTTATTCATTGTAAATGGAAAATTTGGATGGTTGAAGTCACGAGTCCATTGACTATTCTGTGTGGTGGAAGCCATGAAGGCTCTTTGTTGTCTTTATAGGTTTTGTTGGATGGTTTCATTCCATCTGGATTTGTTGTCCATTTCCTCAAAGTCCTTGTAACCATACCTGTTTGTATTTGTTGTCATGGGGTTGTTGTGTAATTTTTGAACCACCTTGTGTCACTGCATATCGTTTCCACCTGGTCGTGGGCTTGTTTTATGTTATTGGTCTCTGCACAAGGTTATGGTGGATATTATTCCAAGAGTTTTGCTTAGGGTTGGTTGCTAGTACCTGAGCTCTACATTTATATCATCACTATTCAATTTTTTGGGGAAAACCATGAGGGTTATGCCCTGCATTTTCTTGGTGTTATTGATAGCCAGTAAGAAGCCTCTGCTCCTATGTTCATAATCTCTCTTACCTGGTGTGAACTATCACTCCGTCTTGCAAGATTTTGGTTATGTGGCCTATGTGTCCACCGTGTTGTCTCAAAGGGTTCTCACCTGCTGTTGGTGTAGTCGACTCCAATTTCCCTGTGTTGGTTTCACCGAGCGAACCCTTGACTATTCTGAGACTGATTGTGATGAATTGAATTAGTTATATCATGTCGGGTATAGTGTTGACTATTATGAGTGGGTGGAGTAGCATCGACAATGGTTAATTATTGGCTCGTCTCTGTTAATAACATTGACAATGGTTTTTATTATTGGTATATAGTAGCTTCATTATTTATTATGACAGTTGAAGCGATAGCTCGACATGGTTTAATTGGTTGATTTGAGAAATGGAAATGGACACACAGTCGCTGCCTCTTGTGTTGTAATAGTTGGATTGTTAACTCAACATTATGTTATGGTTTGATTAAGTCACAACAATGATTCTTGTGTTATGCGTTGGTCTGTGTGTTTCCTACAACATGGTATAAGTGAAATGATGGTTGTTGTTACTGTGTGTTTAAATTGCCCGATCGAGATTATTTCATTTTAAAGGATTGATAGTTGTGACTTGGTTGTTTGTTGTGTATGTTTATGGATATTGTGCATCACATCGTTTGATTTCACCATCAGAGATGGGCATGGGTTCTATAACAATATGGCTTCATTGCATTTTAATTGTTAAATTGATTAGAGGAATGGAATCGAGCACGATTTTAAAAGAACTTGTGTCTGTGTTTGAATTGAGGAAGTAATTTATGGACAATGGTTGATGGTTTTGATTATGAACATATTTGAAACAAATGACTATGTCTTCATTGGAATTGTTTTAAATATTAAATGGAAGAAGTGAGAGGAAACATAATTCTTATACAGGTTGTTTGGAAGGAATATTGTTTTTTAGTAAGGTGGCACTATGTTAATTAAAAGTTTTAAGGATTTAAATGTGAGTAGTGAGCAAGTTTAACCCACAATAATGGTTAAATTATATACAATAATTATTTGGTTAGGGTCGGATCGTTGGCATTAAATACATAATTGTTTTATGGATTGCTTAATTGATTTTATGAACAGTATCTGCTCTTTTCCCATACCATTATTTCACTTTTTGCCAATTACAATCCCCTTGCCTTCCCATATTCATTACCCATGCCCTATTCCTAAAAATTAATTACATTTAAGAGGAACTCTGTATTATGACAGTTTAAGATCACAGGGATGGATTACGGTGATATGTTATTTGGTTTACATTACAGTTGATTGTTTGTTGTCTGTGAGCAATAACCATGATCTTTTCCCCCTCATTTTAACATTTTTCTCTCAATACAACCCCTCGCATATCCCATAACCTTGTTCAACCCCTTCTCATTGAAAATGGTTAAAAAATTTGTATGGATTGGATTGCATGAGTCTGATATGTTGTTGAGCCAAAATTTATTTCATATTTTAAAAGGAGTTGTCATGTATGCTTGTTAAAGGAAATATTTTCTAATCAATTATGCATACATGAATGAGCTTTTTCAGCTGAGGTAGCCATGGTAGAGGTAACCGAGGAAGAGGTAATTGGAACAGGGGCCCTAGAAGGCCAATATTCTCCATACACTTTGATGCTGACTTGCAAGAGTTAGGCCAAGTTTTTCAAGTTGAGTTTTTTAATTGGATTGGACAAGGAGTGGTCCAACCTAGGCCTGAAAGGCCTCCCTTCCAAGCCCCACATGCCCCTGGTGTCCCCGTGCATCCTCATGTCTCACTACAGCCTGAAGTTCCTGAGAACGATGGATGTCAAGAGATTATCCACCCGGTAGTCTCCCAACCTCCTGGCTAGCCTAACTTGTCATTACCTTCTCCCCTACCTATCAATCAAATTGTCCAAGCTTCCCTTGTCCACGGACCAGTTCAGTCTTCCCATGCGAGTAAAAGGTTGAAAATTGAGGTCCACCATGCCCCTGACAAAGGAAATGCCACTACTGCCCCTTCCTCACCCTCCAATGACTGATAAATCTGTGTCCTCCTGCATGCATTTGAGGGATGATTTCTCTCACGTGATCAACGAGATTAGGCCTAAAGGCTCAACACAACCTCAGTTAAATTCATAGAGATCAAAAGGTGACAACAACAACAAGGGAAAGATTTCATCTCAGAGTGGAAAATATGGATTTTAAGATTTTATTTATTTATTAAATGTTGAGAGCAGTTGACTTCTGAAATTTTGGACAACATACTATTTTTGAATATATGAATAATATATTTTGGAAATAATTTCAAATATCATTGAGATAAATTGTCAAATATGAATGTGATGATGAGAGTCACAAGGAGGGATGTTTTGTTTAATTAACTAGTTGTGTTATGATTGTTAAAATCTAAAGGGAGTCACAAGGGGTCCCACCTACTAGTTATTATTTATTTTAAAACCCTTGTTATGATTTATTACTTTCCCCCCTAACTAAAAAGTTGGTTGAGTTTTAGTTAACTTAACTAATGAAGTAGTTCAACTACTTCAACCAATTCTAATTTGCTTAAAGGAAAAAGGAAAGGGAGGAACAAGGGGAGAATAGATGGAGAAGCATACTAAGGTTTGTTCTTTGAGTTTTTGTTGAGATAATTCAGTTTTCATTCATTCCTTAATTCATTAGAAGGCTAATTATTTTTTATGATAGCAGGGTCCTATTGTAGACAACAATATTCAGGGTTGAATTACGTCATTCAAACACTTGTTTTTTAGAGGTGTTGATCTATCTTTGATAGTCTGTGTAGACTTGTCTGTTTGTGAATTAGTTTTCATGAATGACAAAGGCTATTGTGCAAAGTCTAGTGGGCAACAATCTGTGGAAAGTTGATCTAGCTTTCAAGTTCAGTTTTTTTGATTTTCTGTCAGAAGTCCTTTTGTATGTTTCATCAGGGACGTCTAAGTTTGACTTTGGTCCAAAACTTTCTCAGGAAATTTTGTAAAAAGAACGATTATTTGATGAATTGGAATGAAATAAAGGATTGCTTTATGTCTCATATTGTTTGATTATTGACTTGGTGTCTTTACTTCTGTCTCTATCTATATTTCAACATCTGATATATTCAGAAAATTACATAAATACCGATTTTTTCAGCAAGCTTTTGTTTATAAAAAAAATAGCCTAAGAACTTGTAAATAACACTCATGATTTAGGATATCAATTTTGATGGCTATAAACATAGGGTGATATTCCCATATATCTTTATTTAGCCAAGAAAGATCTGAAATTTTTTGAGTAAGATCATTTCATATCTTTTCCTCAACAGGTTCCTCGTAATATCAATCGTCAGACCTAAGGTTTGGAAGATTGTATTCGTAGATATTGTTGAGTTATAAATTTCTTTCCAGGATCCAGATTCATAAATATGGACATCCATCTTTTCTAATAAGTCACCCTTTGTAAAATATTGAATCTTGGATGGATCAAGGTGCTCTTTCAGGGTTTCATCCCTTCATAAGTAGGAAAGAGGACGCGTCTGACATGTGTGAGCGATTTCGTAGTGAAGAAGTGTGCCAAGGTGGCGGTCTATGCCACTCCATCCTAGCACTTGACCAAGTTATGATGTGTCATGCTAGGTGGCATGCCACGACAACTTTTATGTCAAGTATTGTTATCCGGAACATCCAACTTCTGGAAGAAATTCTTGTTGATATCCCTTTGGAAGCCAAATTCCCAGATGCTTTAAGGTTCCTTGTCATGGTTCCATAGAAATATTAGGAGGGCGTCGCAACCAAGAATATCCGGATAATCCAGTATCCATAAGTTTTATTTGCATCAACCGTTTGGGAAGCCCGAATGTTTGACTTCCTAGATGTGTTGACGTTCTGTGTTAAGGTTTTGTTGTAAGATCAGAAGGGGTATCACCTTGGACTCTAAGATGAGAAGGGTTCCAGTTCAAGGTTCCAAGGAAATATATAAAGTCCTAGATATCTAGATATCTATACATTCATACCTTTGTGGGTCTTGATTTAGTGGGAAATCTAGATCTCTGGATTGGTAGGATTTTGCACCAAGTTTATGCTAGTCGCATTGTACTTGGGTTAGGACTTGCCACGCCAGGACTACGTGTCTTGAAAAATCAATACACATGCTATCCATGTCATATGGTACAAATGATGTAGACCCACGTGGATTCCACATGGGTGTGAGGTGGACTTGGGTGGGCGAAAGGCCTTGAAAGACCTAAAACTTTAAGAGGCCATAAATTTCGATCCAGAACTCAATTTTTAGCATATTTACAGTCGTTGGAAAGCTCTCATTGAGAATATTCTACTTCTAAGCTCACTATTGAATTTAGAGGTACTTATTAGGAAGGTAATTTAGAGGAATAATTTGAGAAATTTTGACACCCCACTAGCCTAATGAGGTTTAGGGGATTAGGTGTGTTACAAAGTGGTATTAGAAAAGAGTTCAAACACTAGGCCTGGCACAAGACTAGTATACTAAGGCCAACATGATTCTATTGAAAGATTGTTTTATGTAGCTGCACAAGCTTCCTAAAGGAAGGATTGTAGATCGAGTTTTTTTTCAAAATTCTTTAGAAAAAAATTTAATCATGTTGAAGTACACTAACAACATAAGATTTATGTTATTTCCTTGATGGAATTAGAATGACTCCTACATGAATGAATATGTTGATATACATTAATATCTAAATTTGAATAAGAATGGAAACAAGAATATACTCTTGTTGTGGGGATTTTATAATTCAATCAGACATTGTCAAGGCCAAGTAATTGTATGCGTTATGATTTTGTGACTAACAAACATTGGCCCGTTGTTCTAGAATTTAGAGAACACAATGAAGAAAACAAAACAAAAGCATAGGTTTTGGAACAAAGACTATGGTATTGAGATTGTATGACCTATGTGTTGATTTTATGGTAGCTCCGGGAGGTATTAACCTCCACGTGTAACCTATGATAAGACTAGAATATTCCAGGAAGTAAGAGAAACCCTAAAACGTTGGATAATAATCCTAGGAGACAAGTCGACTCAAGAGAATATTTATTATTAAGTTATTATCCTCCAAGAAGAGAAGTCATCGTAGTTAGGTGATTTGGAGTAGTATAAATAGAGGGCATTAGAGCTCATTTGTATACTCTCTCTCTCACACAACTGCATAAGGCCAGTGGTGTGCAAGTCTAGAGAGGCGCTGCAGTTGCAGCTGCTGCAACTGACATTTTCGGTTTTGGCTTGGACCTTCTCTTTGGTTGTGGTTTGGAATTTTTTCCTAGTACGCTAGATCTAGAGAGAGGTATGCTACCTTGATTGGCTATTGGTTCTAGGGTTTTCTTCCAAAATTATTTTCTCTGTCAAGGTTAAGGTTCTCAAGGGTGGCCTTTGTGCCTATGGTTGGGTGACAATATTGCTATATTTTCTATGGTGAAACGAGCACACCTCTTATTATAACAGGCTGTGGTCCCACACTATATTTAGACAGTCTAACCGTTGAAATATAGATTGGGAGGATTTGCTCAGTTACAGTTGCAATTGTAGTCAAAGTTTTGTTGTAGCAACGAAACCCTAAACCTCTTGTTAAGGCACCTTAAGTGAAGAGATTGACCTAATTTATGTATAGCATAGGTCTCCCTAGCCTAGCGCACCTCTTGGTACTCTCAACAAGCCAAGATGTCAAGTTTGATTTTTTCATCAAAGTCAAAGGTTGACCAAGTCAAAGAAGTAATGAATTACTCTATGAAGTCAAAAAACAAGTTAGAAGGGGCTTATAAATTCAAATCATGGAATACAAGGATTGACCTCATCCTTTCCCAGAAAAAAGTGTTGGATCTCGTGAAAGGAAAGATCATGGAACCACAATTTGAAGCGGGAAAAGAGAAGGAACTTTAGAACGTTGCAGTTATGGAGAAGTTCAAGGAAAATGATATCAATTATATGAGTATCATAGTGGACTCTGTAAAGACCACTTGATACCCTATATCTCTCATCTTGACTCATCCAAGAAGATGTATGATGCTCTAACTAACCTCTTCTTAGTCAGAAAAATTGGACAAGTAATGAGTCTGAAGAATGAGCTTCGCGACATGAAAATGAATGATGATGACACCATAACAACATACTTTGTAAGAATCTCTCAGTTAAGAGATCAACTACAAGTTATTCAAGAAATCATTTCAGAAAAGGACTTAGTAAATATAGTACTCAATGGCCTCCCCAAGGCATGGGATGCATTTTCCGCAAGCATGAATACAAGAAAGGAGTATCCCACATTTGAAGAACTTTGGACTTGCTGTGAACAAGAAGAATCAAGGATTAGCACGAAAGGGAAATCCCAAAAGAAATATGATGATCAAGACTTCACAACAAAATTCAAGAATTTCAGGAATAAGAGGAAGTTTGGATTAAGGAAGAAACCAAATCAAGAAAAGGATATGTCAAAAATACAATGCTTCAACTGTCAAAAATATGGTCACTACCGGAACCACTGTCCCAAGTTAAAAAAAAAGGAAGGAAACACATGAAGCAACAATTTTCGAAGAAAAGGAACCCTCAAATAAAGTTAAGCAGGAAGGAGCAAACTTCTATTCAAGGTAACAATATTCTTCTAATATAACATAGTTCTTGTACATACCATGTTTACATAGTTCCTATACATATCATGCATATCTATTTCTTAGAAGATAAGATGGTTAGTGAAACAATACCTATGGACGAATAACAAGATAAGGATTGATATGACTACAAATAAAGTAATGTTCATGAAAAGGATGAAGTACGTTGACAATCTTTGGTGAAAAATTCCTGAGGACTCTATTATATAAGTAACAACTTCCAGATAGGATGAAATTAGAATCAAACTTGAAGAGACCCAAAAAGAGTCAGACCATAAAAGAAGTCAGTAATCAAGAGGAAACTAGAATAAGACTTGTGACACTTTTCAGAAAGAAATAAGGATGCAGACAGAAGCGTGGACTCTCTTAGATGGAGGGAGTTGATTACATAATTCCAAAAGAAGAGAATTCATTCATGCATAAATACATGATTAGGAGGGAGACAATCCTAAATGATATGATCCATTAAAGAATCCGTGAAGATTCTGAAGTATATCTTCATGTTCTCATTGAAAGTAGCATCCATGATAAACAACACGTGTTCAGAAGAATTCTTCTTCAAGAAGCTCTAAATATTCTTGGTTGTCCATCTACATCTATGTTCCTATTATGAAAGGAATAAGTTGGAATGTTCAGGAAGGAAGGGCATGGAATCTATAGAAGACTCCATGGACCCCAAAGTTAAAGAGGAACATGAGGAAGAACATGAATATTCCAAGAAAGAAAAAAAACCAGAATAACTAGTTATTATATTGAAAATCATAAGAATACCAGCTTGGTTTGAACCCACTAGAAGAAATCAAGAAGAAGAAATGGAAGTTGTGATGAAGAACAATATATGTAAGAAAATGTGAAAAAGACTTATGAATGGAAGCATTTCCAAATTCATAACTAGAGGTTCTTCCAGAAGGAAGGAGAAGACTATGACTACAACTTGTTCTAGTAAACCAGATATACCTCTTACAGTATCCATGTAAAATATTGTTCTTCCCAATAAAGAAAATTGAGAAATAAGCTTATACTAGAAAGAGACCCATGTATGAAAATGGAAAAATACCTTGTATGGATTCAAGCAACTTGATGTATAGTATCTCATATACAATAGAATCATGGAGAAAACTTCCTATGACAGAGAAAGTGTATCAGAATGGTTATTCAAAAGTTTGGGATGATGGATTGCTAATCCATGGAAAACTCCCACGATGACAGATCTGAAGAAGTTGAGAGACTCTAATCTAGTAGACCCATCTCTGTATCGACAATTGATTGGCTTGTTAATGTGTTTGGAAAATACTCAACCAGATATTTTCCTTGTATAACATTTGAGTTATGATATACAATTGCATGGGTTTATCAATTTAGATTGGGCAGGGAGTGCAGATGACAGATGAAGTGATAGTTGGATATGTTTCAGTTTGAGCTTTGTCATGATGTCATGGGTTAGCATGAAACAAAATTTTGTTGCACTCACCACTAAAGAAGAAAAGTAGATTGCAGCTTGTGATGTTTGTACATAAGCAATGTGGCTCCATAATTTTGTTTCTGGACCGTCTGATAAGGTGTTGAATTTGACCATGTTATATTGTAATGATCAGAGCCATGTGAAGATTTCAAAGAAACTGATGTTCCATGATAGGCCAAAGTACATTGATATCAAGCATTATGTTCTCCGTGATAAAGTCCAGAAGAGAGAAGTGGTTCTCCAATATATCTCCACAGATGAGTAGATAACATATGTTTTGGTAAAGCCTCTGTCCAAGATGAAAAGTTTGCGTACTTAAGAGACAAGTTGGGGCTCTTGGAGATGACTTCCTTATTGGAAAAGGAAGTGATTACTCCCATGTTGGGAGGGAGAACTTATATATTATTGATTTATGGAAATTCATTTTCCAGTTCGAAAAATGGTCTAGGATGGGCAGTTCCTTTCCAGTTCGGAAAGTGGTTTGAGATTTTTGACGGCTAGGCATTTTCTGGTTTGGAAAATGGTCCAGATCAGACAATCACTTTTGTAATGAAAATGGTCTGATAGATTGTTGATGTACCATAGATATCTATTCCCCTTTTGGCCAGTGTAGGGGCATGTTCTATGACAATAATTCTTCTTGGAAGTCACTCTGAGTAGTGGTAAAGTAGAATGGTCTGCCTTGCCAGGTAGTCATTCTTTTGAAGTTCACAATTGTGAGCAGTTTTGAAGAATGGTCTGTTTTGGAGGCTGGTTCAAGACAATAATTTCCATAGGAAATGGTCCGAACAGTCATTCCCTAGGAAAGACTCATTCTCTCTAGGTTGCAGTGTGATTAGTTCTAGATGAATGGATCAGTTAGGTGAATGGTCCAGGTTCAACAATCAGGGACAAACATTCCCTAGGGAAGACTCATTCTCTCCAGGTTGCACTATGATTAGTGCCAGAGGAATGGCCTAGTTAGGTGAATGGTCTAGGCTAAAAAATAAGGGACAATTATTCTTCTATGCTTGGGAATAATAGTTAAGATAGCCCATGGCTGATGTTTTTTCTTTCTGAGGGAAGATGCTTTTACAAATCTCATAGATGTGAGTGGAAGAATGGCCTAGATGAATCAGTCTGTATCATGATATTGTTATGCAGGTTGATATCAGATGATATGATTGTTTTAGAGACTATATGTCTTTGGACAGTATATGTATGCTACTGTGGTGGATGTGTTCCACTGGTTGTGACTATGTGTCACTAGTTAGTAGTCGTGTGATACTAGTTGTGGTTGTGTACCACTGGATAGTAGGTGTGCACTACTATGGATAGAAATGGTTGTGTTCTATTGAATTACATTGCTTTGATTTCCATGGATACTACCACTAGTGTTGGATATGGTTTCCAGCTAGTTGGATAGTCATTATGTTGATGGATAGACATTCTCCAGATGGAGAATGGTCCAAGCAGAAAAAAATGTTCGTGGACAGACATTCTCCCTGTGTAAAATGGTCCATGACAGTCATTCTTCTAGGATGTATGTCTAGATTAGAAGAATAGTCCTTGTATCCCATCGTGTGGCTTCCAGCATCTGTTGGAACAATTATTCTTCTAGAACATATGTCCGGATTAGAAGAATGGTTCTTGTATCACTCTCTAGAGTGAGTTATTCAACATCATGCTTGATTACTCAGATGGAGTATGGCTTCAAGAGATGATGCAGTTGATGATATCATATGATATTGATAGTGATGATGGTGCTCATGATTTGAACATCAGATAGCCTGTGTATCTATGATGGTTCTAATGGTTGAATGGTCTATTTTTTCTCAAGACCATTGCCTTTAATACCTCCCTTGCTAGGAGGGAGTGTTGATTTTATGGTAGCTGCAGGAGGTATTAACCTCCATGTGTAACCTATGACAAGAATAGAATATTTCGGTAAGTAAGAGAAACCCTAAAACGTTGGATAATAATCCTAGGAGATAAGTCAACTCAAGAGAATATTTATTATTAAGTTATTAGCCTCCAGGAAGACAAGTCAGCCTAGTTAGATGGCTTGGATTAGTATAAATAGAGGGATCTAGAGATCATTTGTATACTCTCTATCTCACAACTGCATAAGACCAGTGGTGCACAAGTCTAGAGAGGATTTGCAGCTGCAGCTGCTGCAACTAGCATTTTTGGTTTTGGCTTGGACCTTCTATTTTCTTATGGTTTGGAATTTCTTCCTAGTCTGCTAGCTCTAGAAAGAGGTACACTACCTTGATTGGCTATTGGTTCTAGTGTTTGCTTCCAGAATCATTATATCTATCAAGTTTAAGGTGCTCGGGGTGGCCTTTGTGCCTATGGTTGGGTGACAATATTTCTATATTGTCTATGGTTAAACAAGCACACCTATTATTCTAACACTATGAACCTAAGACTGAGCAAGGGTTATAGCACTAGAAATGGTATGATTTCCAGAGATTGAGTGAACTTGTTTTTTTTAATAAGTTGTAATGTTGCCTATAACTATGGGTTGATAGAGCCTTAGACAATTATGATTATTTCTCATATAAAAGACTAATCCCTGTATGAATAATCCTCATGTTGGAAGAACTGATGGAATTTTTTTAAGGCCAATTCATTAGACCTATAATGAAAGAGATCTATTGTTGGGAATCCATTTAGGTGTAAGTAAATGGATTTTAAGAGATGGTAATGTTGTATTTTATATCCTTGGAATTGATCATTCTAATGATGAATGGCATGTTAATTAGGAACCCCCTTTAGCATTGTAAGATAAATGAAAGAAGTCCTTTGGATTGCTACTATTTTTCACAAGCGAAGTAAGTTGCTAAGAGTATAAAAGTCCATGAGTGTTGAGGGAGGTAATGAAGTGCACCTTTTGGAAACTTTACATGGTTGAGGAATTAAACCACTATGATTTCTGAGTTGGGTGGCCCATGGCATGAAAGACCAAACAACTAGAAGGATAAGAACTCAAGGATTGGTAATTCTTACTCTTGTTAATGGCAATTGATTTTCCACTGTGTTGCTAATGGGACTTAGCAAGTAGCCATTGAAAAGGAGGTCAAGTGACACGAGACTATGAGTAATTCATTTGAACTCTTAGATTTATTGAGTGAATTTGTTATTCTTGTTACCCCCCCAACTTAGGGGTAGATAAGGATATTATGTCTCGAGGCCCGCAGGTAGAAAACATGGAGTGTTGAGAATCATAAGAATAACATAGCTCACAAATCCCCTATTCGTTACCACAATTCACCATCATAATCATTGGCAGCGTAGCAATGTCCACTACATTGGCCTGGCTCCCAGAAGACAACATGTATTTCTTTGTGAGGTAACAAGTCTAGTCTCATGGCAAGTGTCACTTTAATAGGCATAGCTCATAGAGCCCCTCTTCTTCACCACAATTCACCATCATAATCATTGGCATCATAGCAACGCCCACTACATTGGCATGGCCCCCAAAAGACAACATGTCTTGCTTCGTGAGGTAACAAGTCTAGTCTCATGGTAAGTGTCACTTTAATATTTGAATCATTTAAGCATGTTGCAAAGAGTCCTTTCTTGATTATGGAATGTTTTCGTGGAAATTATATCTTTTCCCTAATTTCACCTTGGTGGTTGGCATGGTATCCTAGTAAGTTGGTCACCCTCGGGAAAAGGGTTTCTATTGGGGGGTTTCCTTGAATTTTCATCGTACCATTCCCACTCATACATACCACTTTCCACACTTCTTCTCTTTTTCCTCATCTTTTGGGTTTTCGGGTGCATTGACCCCAAGAAGTGTTTGTATCTCATTTCATGGGAAGAAGGGGATGAAGGAGCATATTTGTTTTAGTTGATATCATATATAAATTTATCTCCCTAAAGTCCTGAGAGCCATGAAACACTTCTCTAAACCAATAAAGGAATTTTAAGTAAAAAATGAAAAAAATGTCCCACCTGAAGGGGGAGTGCAATGTGGTTTTATTTTATTTCCAATGCACATATAACCCATTGTGTTATAACCACATGGTACCCAATGCATTGTGGTGCTCTTTTATTTACATTTCACATAACACTCAATGTTCAAACTTAATCAAAAGGAAAATAAAGGGCTTGGAAAAAGGTTGCATTACAAATAAAGGGAACTCAAGGATGTAGCACACCCTCCACAAAGGCACCCATAAATGAGACAATATGAACCATTTATATGTCAAGAACCCCATACCAAGAGTCTTTCCCCAATCCACCTCATACTCATTACATGATCTAGATAGGGTCTTCTTGGGAAAAATTCCTTGACTTGGGGATTGGCCTACCCAATAGGGAACCATGACACCCCTCCTATACCTAAATTTGGAAAAGTTTATAAGGTATTTGAGCATTTGTTTAATTTGAAAAGGGGGATTTGATGCACTTGTTTGGGTGGTTCTTTTATTAAATGTTACTTACTTATCATGGTTCATATGACTTGTGGACACTTGGAGAGCGTACTTGTTTGTCTTTGCAATACCTTGCCTAATGGAGGATGATGGATCACACATGAAATCAACTTATATACTTGGACGTGGCCTTTGGAGGCCTATGCCATAAACCTTCAATCCTTGACGTCACCTTGGAGACTAGCATTTGATGGATGAGATGGTTTCGTAGGTGGTTTGATAGGAGGAGACACATGGAATGACACTTTTCCATTTGAGAGCATGACACATGACCTTTGTAGGCCCAACGTTCTCCTCTTGAGGCTTGAGGTCCCACTTTTCAGCCCTACATCACCCTCCTAGGGCATGATGTCACTCTTTTTAGGGTTTTCATTTATGTATTTTTTGTTTTTTCATATTGTAAAGGAAAATGAAGGGGGCCGACCCTCTTCTAGTTTGTTGTTGACAATTTTAAGTGGACAAATTAGTTAAGATGGCCTCATATAAATAGAGGATCATCTCGTTTCATTTTATCATCAATCATCACTTACCATTTGTGAGAACAAGTCTGAAATTTTCACCCTATATTGGGCTATATCTCTCTTCTACTTATGTGGCTTGGTTGGAGGATCAATTTGTGGATGTTTTTGCTGATTTTTTGGATGAAATTTCTGCAATTATGGTTTCATCTCATGCTATCTTGGTGAAGTAAGTGAAATTTATGCAATTTTATCTTTGTGCTATCAATACTTCATTGTATTTTTATTTTCATGCTAAATGTCTTGCTTGATGAAACCCTAAGAGAGGAGCATAAGTGCTTCCTCCTATCAAAAGGTTGATTTTGTCCAAAAATTTGAGAAGGAGTCCTTGCTAGGGTTAGATTCCTAAATCCCTAAAGTGATAGAACTTTAGGATTTTAGCCCTAGACATTTGATTTTAATCTAGTTGAAGCATCAAGAAGGGAGAAAAGGTTGCTAGAGCCCAAAAGTGCTTGCACTCTAGCAATCCTTCTCTTTAAGGCTTAAGCCCTAAGGACCTAATGTGATAACACCTTGGAGTTTAAGATCTAACTATTGATTTTTACTTGTTAAATGTTCAAGTATTGTTGCATTTATTGTTATAAATAATCCATATCCCTCAAGGAACCAATTTTAGAGATCTCTTGATGAAATTGATCAACAAACACTCTCTTTTAATTCTCTCAAGCTCTCTACCAACTTTGCTAACATTATAGTAAACTTGTTGTTGCAAAATTTCTCTCCAACCATATTAATACACTCTAATTTGTTGCATACACTCTTGTAAATGTGGTTTGGCTTACTCATAATTTCTCTTAAGCAATTGGATAATGTTCATGTGACACATGCTTAATTTTCCTGGTCAATTGTTGAGATTCTAAGCTCTTTTTTATTGTTGTCGTTATAAATTCATATTGTTGTTATAAGATTGTTGTACTACTACAAATTTTTACCCACCATAGAAACTTCCATTGGCTAGTGTCTTCAAGGAGTATCTATGGCATGTTTGGACTTGGAAATAATCATATATTTTCTACAGAGTGTTCTTGTTCAGGGAAGGTACTCAAACAACTTCATACACCTTCTATCTCCTTGACCTAGAATTTTCTTTAGGTGATAAAGAAAGGGGGCAGTAGGATTGGATACAATACTTGCTACTTTGATCCCTTGAGGTCATTGAGGAAGCCTCCCCTATGGTGGAACTCCTGCATCACTAAAATGAGGGAAATTATTACTAAGGTGACAGTGGTAGGATTTTCCATAGTTATGCAATTTTTTTTGACTTGCGTTGGGATTTGAACAAGTACAAATCTTGTGATAACAATTCCTAAGGGGGAATGTATATGTCTATTGACCTGGATGCTTATCTATGTATGTGAATGCAAGATATACATAGATAAGATACATTTTCACTAATAGGCATGTATACAATAAAGGGATAGGTTCATATAGACATGTTGTAAATGCATATGACAATAATGAGTAGACCCATAACATGTATCTAGACTCAGTAACAAGTTGATTGATATGAATTGTTAGGGTGAACATTTATGACCAATGATGATTAGATAACTAGGAAAGGTTGACAACATGAATGGAAATTTTGGGGGGTGTTTCATACAACCTTATGAAGATAAGGAAAGGGTCAATAAGGTGTTGATCCCGAGTGTGGTGAAGGAATATTTGAACCTCCCCAAGACACCAATGGATCAGATAGCATCCAATAATGAATACCAATCATGAAGGTATTTTTTAGTAAGATCAAGTAATAAAAGAGAATCTAGGTAAGAATTCCCTGAACAAAAAAAAGGCTTGATGACTGAAAATGATAAGAGGCATGAATTGTTAAGGGAATGAGAATATAGTACTCGATGTACCTTGGGTAATGCCATGAATTCCTAGTGACCCATGATAGAGGGATTGATTTTATAGAAAGTGGGGAAAAGAGATCTGTTTCTAATTGTTTATATAGGAGATAGGACAACGTACTCATGAATATGCCTATTAGATTTGTCATAATCTTTCATTAGAAAGGATGATATTGAATTTAAAATAAACATGCATGAGTGACATGGAAAAAATGCAAGTAGTCCACTTGTAGGTATCTGTGTATGGATATGCTTGAGAGGCATGGTTTGGCTGCATATTGGAATTCATGGTATGAATGCAGGGATGAGAAAATTAACTAGGGACAAGATTAGTACCTGTCATGTGTCGAAAAAACACTTTTTTTTTCTAGGATGACCTTGTTTTGAAGGTCTGTTCTATTTTTTCTTTCATGAATACTATCTTGAAGGTATTTTAATCTATGTTATTCAAAAGGATTAGTATGAAATGATTAAAGAGAAAGTGAGAAGGAATTCTCCATTGATATGAAAGAAAGAAATATATCCATGATTATTCTTTTATAATTTTCATGTGAATGATTGTGGACATGCATAAGATAAACTGATTTTAAGTTAAGATAGTTGTGCATGTGTAAATTATGAAAGTGTGCCAACTATAAACATGCACACAAAATATTGAAACTTATGATTGAGTGCATGGTTGAAAAAATTATGTAAATGTATGCATGTGTTCTTTAGGAAAATTATGGGTAAACATCTGAAATGATAGAGATGTCACTAACTCATGGGTTGGGATCATTTTAGGAGTTGATAAATATGCAAAAAAGAGATTGCATAATGAGAAAGTCCCATGTGAAGGGATTGTGGGAAGGCCCTATCCGGGGATTGAGCCATGGAATTAATGACAGTTGGGAATTAGACAGGGGGCTGCAGAGGCACATGTGTATAAGAATCTTGGATTATATTTTGAATACATGCATATGCTAAAATGATTGTTAAGCATTCTTATTTGAAGGGTTTGTGGGAAGGCCATGTCGGGGGGCTGAGCCATGGAATTAATGACTGTTGGGAATTAGATAGGGGGCTACAGAGGCACATGTGTATAAGAATCTTGGATTACATTTTGAAGACATGCATATGTTAAACTGATTGTTAATCATTTTTATTTGCATATGGGTTATATGCAGAATACACTTTGTTTTTAATTGAATACATGAGCTAACCTTGATGTGTTAGCATGATGTTTGCATCCAAGGAAAGTAGGATCTCTAAGTGAGTAAATTCCAAGTTGAATAGGATGCAAATGCAATAGGGATAAAAGGGGAGACTTTTCTCACTCTAAAACTCTAGTTGTTTGGCATAGTGATATGTTTTTAAGGAAAAACATATAGTTGTGAAAGATAAATAAATCAATGTAGATGTTTGAATGAATATCTTAGTTAAAGACATGTTTGTAGTGGTAGATAGGTATTGGAAACAATTCATCTAAGCTAAAAATTCCATACTATGCAGAGGAATTGGAAGGGAAAATCCCTTGATTCCTTTCTTGTTTATTTATATTTTGTTGGGATGAGAAAATTGATGTGTGAATACTTCATTCATGGGAATGATGATATATGTACATAAAGTAAAATACCTGAAATACTTCTATTTTTTCACTAATAATCACATTGAGGACAATGTGATAGAGTGCATATAGATCTACTAGGACATATCTGACAATGTTTGTTGATTTAAATTTTTTATGGAACATACATTGTGATTGGCATGATAACTAATATAATTGTGATTATGATTGTTGTGTGTAAGGATTAATTAGAATTGATGATGATACAAATTCCAATGGTGGACAATTTCGTACATGGGATAAATATGAGAAGCTACTTGTGGAAAGCTTGATGAAGGGATCACATGAGATTCCATAAAAAATCCATTGGTCAAGTAACATCAAAGATGTTGCTGGCAACAAAACATGTATACAATTTATCATATCTATAAAACATGTGACCTGGAAGGAATTGGGTAAGAATTCCTTCATGCATGCTTTATATATTTGGTGATATGTATAAAATTATGATTGAATGTGTTATTGCACAATTTGTAGCTTGGGGTAAATCCCAACCAAAATACAAAGGTGTGACAACTATGGGAGTATTTATCCACTGTCACCTTAGATAAAAACTCCCCTCACTTTATTAATGATTAAATCACCACAAGGGGGGAATCTTGGGTGACCATAGGGGGATTGAGTTGAAAAGTGAAAGGATATGAGAGGTGCCCCTATGGGTCAAGGTTAAATGCAGAGATGAATCTTGGAAAAGATCCTTGTGAGAAGGGAAATGGTTGCAAAGAATGATGTATCTACAAAACAATGTTAGCCCT
Source organism: Picea engelmannii (assembly GCA_009831015.1). NCBI lineage: Eukaryota > Viridiplantae > Streptophyta > Pinopsida > Pinales > Pinaceae > Picea > Picea engelmannii. The sequence continues at coordinate 62,433 of ML782840.1, forward strand.
GTCCAAAACAAGACAATATATAAAGAAATATACGCTTCAAAAATAAGGGGGATTCAACAAGAAACCTTTCAATCCAAAATTATAGCAGTAAGTGAATATATATAATCAATAAATGATAATAATACCTACAAATTTAACCATAAAAAATCAAGTACAAGATGTTGAAAACAAAGCTAGCAATGACTAGTTAAACTTCCAATGATTAAAGCAAGATTTGGATGGTGATTAGGGGGTTGTTATATACTGTAATAATTTTTTTTTATAACATCCTAATGGTTGTAGCAAACAATTTCTACAACAAAAAATTCTAGCCACCAAAATCAGTAAACAATCCACCCAAAAGCCTAGCTAATAACTAGTATATTAATTATGGAAGCTTGCAAGTGAATTCTAGTGGTAGAATAGTGAATAAACAATGAGATTAGATGAGTTTGTTGAAACCCTATTGGATCTAGTATAAATTTATAAAAACAATAATAATTACTTGGCCAATCAAGATTCTCCTAGGGCACAATAAATATTGTAGCATGCATAATTAGATCCAACTTAAACAATTGCAATATCTAAAAAATTCACGTATACCAATGCATAAATATACAATCTCCAATGCAACTAGATTAGTGACTTATCAATTGGGTTAATGGAGTCTCTTCTATATGAGCTATGGTTTTTTACTTCTCTATGGGTGTAATCATTTTTACTACCTAGAGAAAACTAACCTTAGCAAGGTAAATCTACAAGGGTGTAAGCCTTTTTACTCCTTGTAACAACCATTGCAAAATAGATTTTTTAATGACAAATAGATAGATATTGATGGAGGGTGTATGCCCTTATACTCCTCCAAGGATATAGAAAAATTAACCTTGAAACAAGAAGAAACAACACACTTATGCATAAGTTCCTTACCAATTCCAAGAGATAGCATGAAAAAACCTTCTTTATCAAGAATATCCCATCACATTACCAAGAAACAAGCATCCAAGAGATAGAACCTAGCTTCTTCCTCCAATAGAAATGTAAAATAATCTGCAAAACATCAAGAGAGAGATAGAGCAAATTTCCCAAGTAGGGAGAAAATTTCAGCCAACAGAGTATGTAATTCTCAAGCACATCATGATAAAATGACATTGAGGTGACCTCTATTTATATGAGGTCACCTAAAACCAATTTTTCCACTTTTAAAAATGTCAACAACAAATTAGAGAGTATGGCCTCCTCTATTTTCCCTTTTACAACTTACAATTAAAAAATACATAAAGTAATTCCCCTTTTAGGGGCGATGGCATGCCCTAAAGGGTGACGTTAGGCCTCCAAGAGAGACGTTGAGCCTCTTGATGAAGATCGTTGGGCCTCAAAAGGCCATGTTCCTTGCCAACAAGTGATCTAGTGCATGCCAAGTGTCTCTCTCTCCATCAAACCACGTCACATCACCATCAACCATGAGAACCCCATAAAAAACCATAGCTTCCATGTGACGTTTAGGGAATAAAAAGTGACGTTTAGGCCTCCAAAGGCCAACATTGAGGTGTAAGGGGCCACAATATGATCCTCTCATGGTTTCCAAGTGCCTTCAAAGAAAATTTTCATCTTTCCAACTTTCCAATGAGAGGGGGCGCATCATCCAACCCGTGGGCTTCATGCCCCTATGAAGGTCCAAGAAACCTTGTGACTCCATGAACAAGCTCTCACTTGGAAAGGCCCTAGAAAGAAAAACAAGTACGCCCTCCAAGGGTCCACAAGTCACATGTATCATGACAAGTAATCCATATTTAATAGAACCACCCAAACATGTGCATCAAATCCCCCCTTTTCAAAATAAACTAATGCTCAAATACCTTATACAACTTAAGTATGGGAGGGTTGTCATGGTACCCTATTGGGTATATCAATCCCCAAGTCAAGGAGTGTTTCCCAAGAATACCCTCTCTAAGTCATATATAAGAGTATGAGGTGGATGGCAGTGTGACTTTTGGGCATGGGGTTCTTGACATACAAGGGATCATATTGTCTCATTTATGGGTGCCTTTGTAGAGGGTGTGCTGCATCCTTATTTTCAGTGTAACCTTTTCCAAACCCTTTTATTTTCCATTAATTAATCGGGGTCTGAACATTTGGTACTACATGCAAGGGAAACTAAAGAGTACCACAATGCCACTTGAGGCTAGAACAAATTGAGTTCCATGTGCAAGGAAAGTAAAATACACCACAATGAAATCCCTCAACAAGTGGGACATTTATTAGTTATATTTTTCATTTTAAAAGTCCTTGAAATTTGTGGAGAAGAATTTTATTGCTCTCAGGACCATTAGGGTGAGCATCCAAAGGATTAAGTTTTGGCTCTTTTCTTTTGCAAGCTACAATCCTCTAGGCCTTCAACCCCTTCTTCCCATGAAATGAGGTACACGCCCTTCTTGGGTCAATATGCCCAAAAACCCAAAAGATGAGGAAATGAAAGGCAAGAAGTGTGAGAAATGATAAGTATGTGCGGTAATGGTACGATGGTCCTTCAAGGATACCCCCTAGTAGAGATATTTTTTTCGAGGGTGACCCACTTACTAGGACAACATATCAACCACCAAGGTGAAATGAGGAAAAATGCATAGTTTCCAATAAAACATTTTCAAAATCAAGTAAGGACCCTTTGCAACATATTCAAATGATCCAATTATTAAAATGAAACTTACCATGAGACCATATTTGTTACCTCATGAAGCAAGACCCATTTTCCTCTCTGTTCCAAGCTCATGTGGTGGATATTGTTGCCATCGATAAAATGGTGATGTGTGGTGAGTGAAAGAGATTTTCCTGCACATTTGCCTCTCGATACTCCATGTATTCAACCTGAGGGCATCGAGACATCATCTCCTTAGTTACCCCTAGAAATGGGGGGTAACATCTGTCTCCTATTTGGGGACATGTACTCTTTGTAGAGTGCATGAGAACCTAAAAATATCTTAGTAAGACATATTCCTACACACATTGAAACAAACAAAACATTGGATATCGAGGGTGGTGCACTCACCCCTTTATTCATATGATCAAAATTTTCAAAATTAACAAGTAGGCATTGAAAATAAATTTTTTCATTTTTTCAAAATTTCCTAACTAACATGTAACATGATTTCAAGAAAATGTAGCAAAATAAATATGAATAAATGAAAACAAAGAAATGTGTAAATGAAATATAAATACACAAATCTAGATAAATGCAATTAAGCTACCATAAGCAAACAAAATGCAAATGCAAATGCAAGAAAGAAATGTGACCTACCTACTTATCTGGGGCTAGGGCCCTGAAGAAGTCAGGTTCCATTGATGTAGGGATGGAGGATAGACCCATCAAATGTTAATGGAATCTTCCTTCTTTCCATTTCATATAAATATTAAGTACCCTCCTCATACTTCTTGTTGATGATCTAAGGGCCAAGCCACAAATTTTCACTTTTCTTATTGTACTTTAGCTTTCCCTTTCTCTTATTCCACGTGAGTGCAAAACTTCCTTCATCAAAACCAACATAAGGCATATCTTCAATGCAAGGCTATGAAGGTGGTTTTTCCTTGACCATGTCTTTAACATCATTTTCTCTCTCTTCATCCTTATTGAGTATCTTGATGGACCCTGTATATTTACCCTAGTATTGCACAACCTTCCCTTTGTATTTGTTCATATTTGGAAGCAATGTATTGATATGATCCTCGTGTGCAAAAGGAAATTATGGAGGAGGATATTAAATAATGTGAAGTGGCACATCATACTCACAATTTCTATGATAATCAGGGTGATTTGGATCCATTACGTGCTTCTTGACCACCTTCCGATTATATAAAATATCAAAGGTTCCATCCCCCATAGGAATGTGTATGCGAGTGAGGTCCATACCAAGGAAACCACCAAGGGTAGCAGACCAACGTCTTGACAAGAGCATGCCCCAAGCATGTGGAACATCAATCAAAACTATGTTCATGATGAGGCTAATATGAGGGAAGTCATGCATATATACCTCCATATCCTCAATGATACCATAAACCTTTACCTTTCTTGAATCAATACCGCAAACATTCCAAATGGGCAAGTTTTCTTCAAGACATGTTTCTCCATAACCTTTAGAGTCATGAAATTTTCCAAGGCTCCAGAATCCAACATACAATTATTCAAACAAAAACCATTTATACCCAAAGAAAGATAAAAAGGAGGGTCGTCCTCTCCTTGTCTTCCACGATACATAGTATTTAAGATGACAGGAGAATCTCCTGCATCATTTTGGACCTTTCATTCCTTCAAAAATTCCCTTCTTATAGAAGGAATCTTACACATCTCTACCACATGTATAGACATGTTCATATTTCCCATCATGTCGGGAAAATCTATATTCAAATGAAGCTCTTTTGTTGACGGTACATGCCATGTAAGTAAATCATGAACTAGTGGTGGAGGAGGTGGGGGAACTTCCTTGTTGGATGGAGGAGGTGGAGGAATGTCCTTCTTAGACAAATTTGTTTGAGGAACATCCTCCTTTTCTACTTGAGTTGATGGAACTCACACTTTTTTCCTCTTGGTGTAAGTCAAGATCTTCGTTTTACTCCAATTATCCTTCAGATATTCATCCATCTGATTCAAAATTTGCAATAGATCTCTCCTTGCCACTCTCTTCTTGAGTTCCGCAAGTTGTTATTAAGTGACATCGATGCATTCATCATCTCAGAGAGTAGAAATATCAATGAAGTTCATATTGTCCATGGCACCCAGGTCTTCTTATTTTTTCTGTCTCAGATAATATTCTTATGGATGAGGTTCTTGGCAAGGGAGAAACCATGGAAAATCCTCCAAGATGACCATGCCAACTGGATGTAAGGTGTCATGTGCCTTGTATTTTCTTTGTGGCCTCGGTTTCCATCCTGTATTTGGTTGTCTAATAAACCGAGGTTTGGAATGATGATAATCCTCCAACGTTGTCAACCCGTTCATGATCTGATTTCGAGTCTGGGAGAACTGAGTGCTCAATTGATCCAACTTCTGAGTTATGAGCACAATTGGATCTTGGACTGCATTATTTTAGCTCTTCATCTTTTGTTCCATATTGTTATGAGGAAACTAAAAGGGCTCAATATTTGAGTTGATGATATGTTATTCAATATAAACACTATATTCCTTTTCCTTTTCTAGAATACCAGGCATCCTTTCCTTCAAAATAAAACCAAACTATCCTTCAAAAGTGTTCAAGTAAAGGAGGAGAGTAGCTGCATCTGATGGAGATACATCCTTTAGGATTTGACTACATAAACTGTCAAATCTAGTGTCAAACTCCTTCATTTTTTCATTCTCTTGTCTTTTGAAATGATTGAATTGAATCAATAAAATTACGCTATCCTTCTTTGTTGTCCATATTTCCTTGAACAATTTAGTAAAATCTTCATAGTATGCCAAGTGGTTGTTAGGTAAGACTTTGTGCCACTTTCTATCATCTTCTTCAAGAAATAGCTAATAGCTTCATCAAAATTTATTTATTTTCTATACCATTGTCTTCCATGGCTACACCAATAGCTTCAAGGTGCTCTTCAAGCATGCTAACATTGTTCTCAATGAACTTTGGAAACCATTTGTGAGACTCTTTGGGCATTGCATTGGGATAACCAAGGATGGTGGCTATATTCAAATGTTTGTAAAGGGTACCAAATCAAGAATGAGCCATTGGAGTGAGGGGAAGGTTACCTTGGAACAAGATTTTGACAACAGGAGAATTATGGGGAGGTCTTCTTCGGTAAAACTTAGAAGGTTTGAATCTTCCTTGTGCAAGGGCTTTGGGGAAAGGTGGTTTCTTAGGTTGTGGAGTCGCCAAATGATCTTAAAAATATAATCAAAGTGAAGAGGGAACTTCCCTTAGGTGGAGTCTCCAGGAAAACTTGGAAAAGGATTTTAGATAGATTTCCAAGTGTCGTTAGGTTTCGAAAAAGGATTCAAAATCCTCCCCGAAAACACTGCCAAAATGTTATCACACAATATGTATCTTGGTTAAATACCAAACCAAAACAAAAAGGTTTGATAAATATGAGAGTATTTACCCATTGTCACCTTAGATAAACACTCCCCTCAATTTAGTGATGATGAAATCACCATAAGGGGGGGATCTCGGGTGACCCTAGGAGGATTGAGATGCAAAGTGAAAGGATATGAGAGGTGCCCCTATGGGTAAAGATTAAATTTGGAGATGAACCTTGGAAAATAGTCTCGTGAGAAGGAAAATGGTTGCCAATAATGATGTACCTACAAAACAATGTTATCCTGACCCATAACAAAACAATATATAACAACAGATGCTTCAAAACCAAGGGGGATTCAACAAGAAACCTTTCTTTCCTAAATTGCAACAGTGTGAATATATATATATATATATATATATATATATATATATATATATATATATATGACAATAATAGCTACAAATTTAACCACCAAAAATCAAGTACAAGATGTTGGAAACAAAGCTAGCAATGACTAGTTAAACTTCCAATGATTAAAGAAATTTTTTGATGGTGATTGGGGGGTTGTTATGTAGTGTTATAAACAATTTTTATAATAGCCTAATGGTTGTATCAAACAATTGCTACAAAAAAAAATCTATCCACCAAAATCAACAAATTATCCACCCAAAATATAGCTAATAACTAGTAGATTAATTATGGAAGCTTCCAAGTGAATTCTAGTGGTAGAATAGTGAGTAAAAACTGATATTTAGATGATTTTTATGCATCCCTAGTGGATGTAGCATAAATTTATAATGAAAATAATAATTACTTGGCCAATCAAGATGCACGCAGGGCACAAGAAAGCTTGTAGCATGTAGAATTAGATCCAACTTAAACAATTGCAATATCTCAAAAATTCACGTATACCAATGCATGAATAGACAATCTCCAATGCAAGTAGATTAGTGCCTTATAAATTGGTTTAATAGAGTCTCTTGTGTATGATCTAGGGTTTTTTACTTCTCTATTAGTGTAATCCTTTTTACTCCCTAGAGAAAACTAACCTTAGCAAGGTAAATCTACAAGGGTGTAAGCCTTTTTACTCCTTGTAGCAACCTTTGAAAAATATATTTTTTAATGAAAATTGATGGATATTGATGGAGGGTGTATGCCCTTATACTCCTCCAAGTATATATACAAATTAACCTTGAAACAAGAAGAAACAACACACTTATGCCAAAATTCCTTACCAATTCCAAGAGATAGCATGAAAAACCTTTCTTTATAAGGAATATTCCATCACATTACCAAGAAACAAGCATCCAAGAGATAGCTCCTAGATTCATCCTCCAATAGACAAGTAAAATCATCCACAAAACATCAAGAGAGAGAGAGAGAGAGAGATAGAGCGGATTTCCCAAGTAGGGAGAAAATTCTAGCCAAGAGAGTATGTAATTCTCAAGCAGATGATGATAAAATGACATTGAGGTGACCTCTATTTATTTGAGGTCACCTAAAACCAATTTGTCTACTTTTTAAAATGTCAACAACAAATTGGAAAGGTCAACCTCCTCTATTTTCCCTTTTACAACTTAAAATTACAAAATACATAAAGTAATTCCCCTTTTAGGGGTGATGTCATGCCTTAAAGGTTGACGTTAGGCCTCCAACAAAGATGTTGAGCCTCTTGATGAAGATCGTTGAGCCCCCAAAGGCCATGTTACTTGCCACCAACTTCTCTAGTGCATACCAAGTGCTTCTCTCTCCATGAAACCACGTCACATCACAATCAACCATGAGAACCCCATAAAAAACCCTATCCTCCATGTGACGTCTAGGGCATAAAAAGTGACGTTTTGGGTCTCCAAAGGCCAACGTTGAGGTGCAATGGGCCACAATATGATCATATCATGGTTTCAAAGTGCATTCAAAGTCAACATTCATCCTCCCAAGTGTTCAATGAGAGGGAGCACATCATCCTATTTGTGGGCTTCATGCCCCTATGAAGGTCCAAGCAACCTTGTGCCTCCATGAACAAGATTTTACCTAGAAGGGCCATGTAAAGACAAACAAGTATTACCTCCAAGGGTCCACAAGTCACATGTATCATTCCAAGTAAGCCATATTTAATAAAAGAACCACCCACACATAGGCATCAAATCCCCCCTTTTCAAAATAAAAAAATGCTCAAAAGACCTTATACAACTTGCCAAATTTAAGTATGGTAGGGTTGTCATGGTACCCTATTAGGTAGATCAATCCCCAATTCAAGGAGTGTTTCCAAAGAATACCTTCTATAAGTCATGTAGAATAGTATGATGTGGATGGGGGTGTTACTTTTGGGCATGGGATTTCTTGACATACAAGGGCTCATATTGTAGAGGGTGTGTTGCTTCCTTGTTTTCAATGCAACCTTTTTCCAAACCCTTTTATTTGCCATCAATTTATTAGGGTCCAAACTTTGGGTACTATATGTGTTGAATCTCCATTTTGACACTTCTAATGCCCTATATTACCATGTATCTGAGCCTATTTTTCCTATGCTATGAGTATATACTTGACTATTTCCTCCATAAATACACCTAATGACCTTGTTCATGTGCATAGAGAGGTATCTTATGATCAAGGCATGATTTGTTTAGTTTTCTTGAGTTAATTCGATTAAATGTTTGATTTTGTATGATCCTAATCATTTGACTCCTAAGCAGTGTTGGACAACTGAGAGTGGGGGGTGAATCAATTGTTATCGTACTTAAACAGTTATGCTTCTTTTAAAATCTTTACAAGGCACTCAATGATGATCACAGTAATGCATAGAAATAAACAAAGGCACATTCATTGTCAGTCACATATATGAGAAAGACAGAGACAGATAATTTTTGAGGAAACCCATACAGGGTAAAAACCTCCTTTTCTTTATATGATAAGTATTATCTACATTCTTTACATTATCATACATATGAGCACCAACTCATTGTGAGTCTACAACCTCTGTTTTTGCAAGCTACAACTTGCTGAGAGCAAAGACTCTTTGTTTTCTCTAGCACCCACTAGAAGGAAGCACCAACCCCCTGGTTTCTCTAGCACCAACTAGAAGGAAGCACCAACTCCCTGGTTTCTCTAGAACCAACTAGAAGGAAGCACCAACTCCCTGGTTTCTCTAGCACCAACTAGAAGGAAGCACCAACTCCCTGTGTTCAAGCACCCACTTGAAACTTTGAGGACACCAGTCCTCCCTAGCACCTCCCAACCACCCTGAATAATAAATTATTTGTTACTGAAACTTGTTACAATGATATAAAATTATTTAATGGCTTACCAGACCTATTGTTGTTCTGTTACACTGCTCTGCCCTGTCTGCATCAATGTCTTCTGCACACCCCTTGCACTTTCTGTTCTCCTGCCTTTTATACTCTCTGCCCCATATCCATTCAATGCAACCTTCCTCTACTGTGAATTTCTACTCCTGCGCTCTGCCTCCTTCCTCACACTTGAATCCACCTACACAACGACAACAACTCCACTTTCCTTTTTTTTCAGCATTCGTACAGTCTCTGTTGTCTTTGTGTATGAAATATTCACAATGCCTTTGCATGCTAACTCCACGCCAAATTCCTCCACAACTCGAGTGCTCTGTCTGATCATCATAGTGACTCTTCAACTTCTCTAGTGGTTCAACCCATGTGTCTATCATCACTAGGTGTTATGACGAGATTCCTTTTTCTTTCTGGCAGTTGAGACTCTTCGTCTTCTCTGTTACAGTCGAGCTCACCCTCTCTGTTTCAGCTACAAGATTCAACGCTCATCCATCTGTCAATCCCTTCTAAGAATAGTCTTCCTTCACTGGACGAAGCTTGGAGACTCTTCATCTCCTCTGGCGATCACACAGAGGTCTCTTCGAATTCTCTAGCAGACACCATCAATGGTTTCTGGCAGTTTCACTATGTCGTGCATCAGTAGCCCTCCGATCTCCTTCAGGTTTATTTGCGCCATTGGATGAACTTAATTAATCTTGCCTTTAAATCGGGTTTCGGCATTTCGACATTCCTATGCAAAAGTGTCTTGACACTTCATGTCGCGATCTCCGAAGCTTCGATACAGAGATTTTCTATGCTAGCTCCTTCCTCTATATGACCATCACCATGACCAAGTGCTTATGCTTAAAGTGCTTTTTTCCAATTCACATTTCGTGAATCTGGAGATGAGGCATCTCGACTTTCCAAGTCGCGATCTCTGAAACCCCGAAATGGAGCTTATCTGGACCTTCTCCTTCCCTTCTCGTGACTAAGGGTTGTGACCAAAACCTTATGCATAAGGAACTTTCGCGATTTCGCATTTCATAATTCTGGAGATGAGGCATCTCGACTCTCCAAGTCGCGATCCCCAAAACCTCGAAATAGTGTGGGATCAACGGTCCCGATCAACACTTGATCTGACGGCTCAGATAATGTCGCGATTTCGCATATCGTGATTTCGACATTCCTATTGTTTAGTGTTCTTGTCACTTCAAATTCCCGATCCAAGAAACTCCAAAGTGGAGTCAGATCAATGGTCCAGATCACATCTTGATCTGACGGTTGCGATTAAGTCACGATTTTGCATATCGAGATATCGGGATTCCTGTGGTTAATATTCTTTGACATCTCCAACATTCAATCCTCGAAACCCTGAAATGGACTTGGATCAATGGTCCAGATTCAATCTTGATTCAATGGCTACGATTAAGTCGTGATTTTTCATATTGCGAAATCGAGATTCCTGTGGATGATATTACTTGACATGTCCAACTCTCGATCCCCGAAACTCCGACATGGAATGGAATCAATGGTCCAGATTCAAACTTAATCTAACGGCTGAGATTAAATCTCAATTTCGCATATCGTGATTTTGAGAGGTTAGGGAACATTGTTCCTTTGACTCTCCAGTCAGCGAACTGACGATCTATCCCCACGTGTCCTGCCTGAAGATGGACGGTCCTCCTTCTTTCAGGATTTTGTGAGCCCTCTACTCCTTGCACCTTAAATAATGTGCTAGTTCTCCTTGATCCAACGGTGGTCGGACCCTACGCTCGGATCTAACACCCAAGATCTATCCTCCATATCTGAGCGCTCCTCTTGTCTACATTGAGATCTGACGATCATCGGGAATTCGGGATGGGATCCAACGATCACCGACGCTTCTCCTCCAAGCTTTACACATCCTTCTTACTTGGAATAATTTCTAAGTGTCAAAGGCCTCGACCTTTGATCTGCCTGTGATCCTAAGTACGCTATCTCCCTTGATATTTAGCCATGAGTTAACCTCATCCCTGGTGCACACCTACACACTCCATTCGACTTTGCATTAATTCCTCCTGAGCTTACTTTGTTCCTATTTTTCCATCGATGCACACTCTGATCCTGCCATCAATGACAAGCGCATACTGCCTATAACGCATGCCAAGCATCCTCTGCACTATCTCTTCTAATCTTATTGAGATTTCTCTGCAGCATCTTCCCAAAATACTTTTGGTTCCCGCATCTTCCCAAAATACTTCTGGTGCCCATCTGTTACATTCTTCCTGTACTCATGCCATCTTCATTGTTGTACTTTCCATCAATGACAAGCATATGCTGCCTGTTAAACATTTTCCAACAAGCAGTTTTGATTCGGTACCTCACTATTCTGATACTACAACTACAATGCATTCTCGTACTACAAGCTATAGCGTGATCCGGTACCAAGTCTATTCCGGTACCCAAAAGCTCCACCTATTCCAGTATTGTCTACTCAGCGTTATTCCGATACCCAAACAACATGGCATCTAGTACTAGCATAACTCAACATCCATTCTGGTACCAACACACTCTGCGTTATTCTGGTACCTAGTCTTGCGCCCATTCTGGTACTGCCCATGCGCCTAATCTGGTACTCAGGGTTGCGATTGTGTGTATTTTGGTACCAAACCCCTGTTTCCAGAATTCACCTATTGAACGAGTATGTTGATGGAGGTTCCAAGAAGTCAGTTGGATCAAAGTCTCTAAATAAGTTTTCAAGATCAAGATAGACTTCATCACTCATGCACTTCGTGTCATGAGGATGAACTCCATCCCTAGAGATTTGATGTGAAATACCAATTGTAAGATTTTAAAAACTATTTGATACTTATCCTTAGATATTGATAGTATCGACTCACCTTCTTTATAAGGGATGGTGTATAGGCGATATAATAAGATGGATGTAATGAAGAAAGTAGAAAGAACCAGATGATACATATTGTTTTATTGTATGAGATGATGAACTACTGATTCAATTTACAAGTTTAAGAAATACAAATGATCTGTTGTGCAACTCCTGAGTATGATTAGAACGTTTTAGTTTGTTATCTTTTTAGAGGTCCCTTTTTGGTTCGGCAAGGGTCCACTGCCCCAACCAAGGTAAACCTTCCTATACATGATTTGTGTGAATATGTGAGTATTTAACAATTGTGTGTTGTCGATGATTTCAAATACATTTTAAAGTTCAACATAGAATCACTTGCTTCTAAATCAGTGTGAGTAATTAGATATTAGACAGAATAGATAATTTCCTTTTCTAATGTTGCAGGTTGACATTTAATTGATAAAAGTCCGATGTGTGGGATTGTTAAGCAAATGTTATTATTTTGAGTTTGTGATTGTAGTGTGCTCAGTGGGTAAAGGAACCATAGGACTTTATATCTTATTTTCATGTTCCATAATGAAGTCTCTCAGTCATGTTGGCTTCTCCCTATACTAAAGAAGGTTTGTTTGAATAGATTAGAGTTGGGATTGATTTTTGTTTCAAGAGTGACTGAAGTTGATTGTTAATAATTATTTTTTATTGTTACATGAAACAAGATATTACGTTCATCTCTCTAATTCATAAGCCTAGAATGAACAGACTTGTCACCTAAGAAAAAACCTTTTGATTGACTGCTTGCTTGAGAAGTTTTGTTATCAATTTTCTCTTATAAGTTTAAAGTTGTGTGAAGCATTCAAAAATATTAGAAACAAAGTATTATGTTATTAATTATTTCCTGCTTAAGATAGATACAACAAACATAGGTAGCTTATCTGTTCTCGACACATATAGTGTAACAACTCTTTTGATTACAAATACTGGACTGACATATAAATGAGTGTAATATATTGAACATAATTATACACCAACATTTTGGCGTTGTTGCCGAGGAGTTGTAAACGGTAATAGGTAGAATTTTTAATTTTTGATAGGTTTGATGAGTTTGGATTGGATTTAAGGACAATCTGAGGGTGGAGAGAAGATGATAAGATGAGAGGTAAGAACCTGCATATCCACTTTGGTGGGTTGATCCAAAGTCAGGTTGTCATCTTACTTTTGATAGTTAGAAGTTTGTGCTTTTGTATTGGAATTTATTTTATGAGTAGGTATAGGGATAATAAAGGTAGATTTATTGCTTCCAAAATTTCAAAAAAATTAGAAAAACAAACAACAACCCCCCCCCACACACTAATTCATCTAAAATTCGTGTAGGAAAAATTCTTAGAGGAGAAATATCAAAGGCAGTAATTGAAACAACAACCAAAGGCACTAAATATGAAGCCATTGTTCATATTGAAAGAATAATACAACAAACAAGAGAGGAAGCATTGGCGACCCCATCATAAGGAGGAGATGGAAAATAAACTGAGGTAGTGATAGAGGAAGCTGCATTTGCCATTGGGAAACTGTTGGCAGCCAATTCACACCTTTCATTGTCTCATAAGCTGCCCACACCAATGTTTCACAAACATTGATTTTTCGTCGCAAAATTCAAATGAACGACGAATTTATTCTTTGCGCCTTTTCGCACGTTTGTCTTCGCTAAGTCTTCATCAATTGTAAGCATGGAAATTTCTCCTTTCGAGGTCACATTTCGATCATTACCTAAACTGCCAATATCTTTTGCGTCATCATGCGTACTGCGTTTATCTTTTTGTTGATTTTTACATGATCGACAGTATCCTTTGTTTGGTTTTCATACTTCGATGGATTGTATAACTCAGTTTTATTGAAGACATTTAAGCCTTTGGATTCACATTTTATGACTTGCCTAAACATCGATTCATTG
>ML782840.1:76585-92376 GCA_009831015.1 Picea engelmannii
TTCCTTACGAGACCTTAGGGCGGCCAACGGAGCCGTTAAACTCGTCAGGGTGGTCCATACCAAACGGCTTGGGTTATTTAGACAACCCCGGACCGGTTCCACTCTCCCAGTTGACGGACGGTCATTTTCGCCCGTCAACAGAAACCACACAAGGAATTGGAAGAGTTAGATATACCAAACAAACCAATGGTTGAACCATCAGTTAGTGGAGAGACATCACCACCACCCTACAAATTGTTTGGAGATATGGCAGAGGAGGAAGGAAATGCAGCTAATGAAACAAAGACATTTGGATTTCCAATACTAGAGATTGCCAGAGACGTTGCTATAAAGAATATTCCATTGTCCTCACTGCCTCACTTCCATGGTATGTCAACATAATATCCTGAATCATTTTTGTTTGAATTTGATATACTATGTATAAGTTATAATTACATTGATAATGCACAAAAATGAAAACTCTTTCCAGCTACACTAAAAGATTCAACACTAAGGTGGTTTATGAGCCTAGGAGAACACATTATCTTATCTTGGGATGGTATGAAGGAGACCTTCATCCAGAAATATCAATATTACTATAGACCTAGGGATGCTAGGAATGACATATTTAAAATGCAACAATCTGAGGAAGAGAGCTTGGAAGATTACCTAGAGAGGTTCCTATACAACTATCAAAAGACTAAGAAATTTTCCTTAGACACAACCACAATTAGGAATATATTCCTAAAGGGAGTGAGGGATGATTGCATTGAATTATTAAACCTCATGAGTTCTGGAGATGTGTACCAAAATCCATTTGCAGACATAGTAGAGTATTATAAAAGATACTCCCGGAGTCAAGCCAAAACAGGAAAAAGTGTAAGGGATCCTACAAACAGAATTTTTAAACCCACATCAGGAGGTGTTACTAGGATTGAATTGATGAATGTACTAGAAAACTTCAAAAAATAAATTCTAAACACCATCAGTTCCCAACTTGATACCATAAAAATCAAAGGGAAAGAAGAAGAAGAAAATGTTGCTTTGGCAATTCTCTGTCATCGGTGTAGGAGAAAGCATCCTGAAAAGGAATGCCCCCTTAATGTTATTGAAATATGTGGCCTTTGTATAGAGGATCACCCTACCAATGAGTTCCCTTCTTTACCTAGACTTAAAGCCATTTTCAAGGGAGGAGGAGAGCCTCATGAAACATCCTACTCCCCTAAGAGGCCATGGAGACAACAAAATCCCAATATGTTTGTAGACCCTACTACACAATATTCACAACAACAATGGGTACCTCCCATGTCTCATCCTCAATGGTCACCACAACAACCACAAATCCAACCTTGGCAACAAGGATGGAGAGGGCCTGCATATGGGAATGTTACCTTTCAGCCAACAAATTTTCCCACCTACCCACAATACCCTTCAAATATTTATCAGTTACTCCCATGATTTAATCCTCTTTCTCTTCATCCACTGCCACAACTACAACAACAACTTCCACTACCCATGAATCCAAATATGCAGAAAAAAATGCATGCTACACTGATTCAAAGCCCTCCTCGGCCTACCCCTATTCCTGCACAACCCATCGCTCATCCAAATAATAGACCTACACAACCTGTACAAAACCTTGAAGTACAAACCTTCCCTACTTATGTGATAACTCCTTCTCCATTCAATGGAATTGAATTAAGATGAGGGAGGGTTATAAATAAAACAAATCCTACTGTCGTTATTCAAGAAGAAGAACAAGTAGATAAACACCCAATTCAAGAAGAAGAAAAAATAGATATTCAAATAGTTCAGAGAGAAGAAAAAATGGATAATCAATTAAATGAAGAAAGAAACACCCCTGTGAAACAAGAAACTCCTCCTCACAATTCTCATGCAACAAAAATACCTCAAAAAATGAACACTCCTTATCCAGAAAGGTTACTTGTGAAGAAATCTGAAGAACCTCTAGGACATAATCTAGAGACTGAACTTAGAAATATATGTGTAAATATTCCCCTACTTCAGGCCATCAAGGATATACCTATTTATGCTAAAATTTTAACGGATATTTGCATTAAAAATCCAGGGAGGAAGAAGAAGGAGCCTTATGTCATACAGGTGTTTGGACAGTTGTCAAAGTTTATAACAGAAATGCCATCCAAATATAGTGATCCAGGAAACCCAGTGGTAACCATAGAAATTAACAATGTTTCTTTGCCAAACACACTGATTGATCTAGGGGAAGCAATAAATGTTATGTCAGTTCACACTATGAAAGAACTGCAACTAGATCACCTAAGACCAACACAAACTTTACTGGAGCTTGCAAACAAATCAGTCATCACCCCAACAAGAAGTTTAGATGATATAACAATTACCTTGGCTTCTTGGGAATACCTTGTGGATTTCTTAGTGATTCGTCCCAAATCCTCCAAACTAGAACATCCAGTAGTACTTGGATGACCTTGGTTGGCCACTGTTGATGCATTTATTAGTTGTCGATATGGAGATATGACAATTTCCAATGGCACTCAAAGTCAAAAACTTATTTTGTTTCCCCCTTCCCAACCAGCCACTGAAGTTCCTTTCTGGTTGGAGAATCCCTATGGGGAGGAGGACTGCACTCAACCCATGTTGACACTCGAACAAGTAAAAGGAGTTCAAGAGAAAACTGAAGAATTTTTTTTAAGTCTATTCTTGGCTGATTCAGCATGCATTGAATATCCTCAATCTTTTCCTCTACAGTAGCCACCATTTCACAAATAGATGAAGGAAAATAATCAACTGTTCAGGCTGTTGAAATCAGTGCTGGAAAATCTTTGTATATCAATGCTAGCTTAGAAACAGATCAACAACAAAATTTGATACATATAATTCAAAGGAAATCTGGTGCTTTTGCATGGGATTACTCTGACATGAAAGGGATCCATCCAGACACTTGTATGCATCATATTTATACTAATGATCAGATCAAACCTGTTAGGAAACCCCAAAGAAGAATGAATCCAACCTTGAAAGACATAGTGAAAGAAGAACTCTAGAAACTTCTGCAAGCCAATTTCATTTACCCCATATCAGATAGAAAGTGGGTCTCCCCATTAGTTATTGTCCCTAAGAAAAAAGGGAAATGGAGGATTTGTGTGGACTTTAGAGAATTTAACAAGGATACCTATAGAGATTACTTTCCCTTGCCTTTCATAGACCAGGTCTTGGACACTTTGTCTGGGAAGAGGTATTTTTCTTTCTTGGATGGGTTTAGTGGTTACAATCAAATCCAAATTTCACCAAAAGACCAGGATAAAACCACATTTACCTTCCCTTGGGGGACCTATGACTATAGGGTTCTTCCTTTTGGTTTATGTAATGCCCCTGCTACTTTTCAAAGGGTTGTCTTGGCCATTTTCTCTGATTTGACCCATGAGTGTGTGGAAGTCTATATGGATGACTTCACAGTGTATGGGGATGATTTCAAATGGGCATTGAACAGTTTAGAGAGAGTACTGGTTAGGTGTAAAGAAACCAACCTTTCACTGAGTCATGAAAAGTCTAGAATGATGCTCACTGAAGGAATTGTTTTGGGTCACCACATCTCTAGTACTGGAATAAGAGTAGACCCTACCAAGATTGACATTATTTCCCAAATCAAGATTCCTAGCTCACAGAAAGAAGTCAGAAGTTTCTTAGGGAATGCTGGTTACTAGAGGAGGTTCATTCAAAATTTTACAAATCTAGCTGTCCCCTTATTCAAACTATTAACAAAATATGCTGAATTTTTTTGAAATGAACAATGTCAAATCTGCTTTGAAATATTGAAAAAAAAGTTGTCAAGTTCCCCTGTTTTGAGAGGACCAAACTAGTCTCTTCCTTTTCATATTTGCACAGATGCCTCAGATACCTCTATGGGGGTTGTATTAGGAAAAAGGGAAGGATAGATTTATTATGCTATATACTTTGTTAGTAAGAATCTTTCACCTACTGAAGAAAACTACACGGTCACGGAAAAAGAATTTTTGTCAGTAGTACATGCCATTAACAAATTTAGACACTACATAATAGGGTATGAAGTCTTTGTACATACCAACCATTCAACTACCAGATTCTTAATGAACAATCTTGTTACAAATGCTAGAGTGACTAGATGGTTGTTATAACTAGAAGAATTCAATATCACCATCATTGATAGGCCTGGAAAAGATAATTTAGTTGCTGATTTCTTGTCTAGACTTATTCATACAGTTGATAATACTCCAGTAGATGATGATTTTCTGGATGAGAATTTATTTTATATTTCTACTTATACTCCTTGGTATGTAGATGTAGAAAACTATGTTGTAACAGGAAAGCTACCTCATAATCTGTCCTCTCGAGAGAAACAAAGAAGTGTCCAGCTAAGTGCCAATTACATGTGGCATGATGATTTCTTATACCGAACCGGGCCTAACTTGGTGATCAGAAGGTGTGTTCGGGAGGATGAGATGCAAGATATTTTCAGAGCATGTCATGATGGTCCATGTGGAGGCCATTTTGCTGACAAAAGGAAAACATACAATATTCTACAGTCTGGCTACTATTGGCCAACTATTTTTAAAGATGCAAGGAAGTATGTGGCGAGTTGTGATGACTGCAAAAGAATGGGAAAACCTACTGCAATCGATGAGATGCCCCTCCAAGCATAGGTAGTAATTGAACCCTTTGAAAAATGGGCTTTGGATTTTGTAGGGACTATCAACCCTATGTATATAAGGAAGAAGTACATCTTGGTCTGCACAGATTGTGTAACTAAATGGGTGGAAGCTAAAGCTCTGTATTCTGCTAATGAACAATCTGTTGTAGACTTTCTCTTTAAAGAAATATTTACTCATTTCGGTGTACCTCGGGAAATATTCACTGACCAAGGAACCCAATTCACCTCAAATTTGGTCAAGGATCTTACTGAACAATATAGAATAAACACAAAAATATTCTCCTTATCAACCCCAAGCAAACAGGGAAGTGGAATCAACCAACAAGGTGATATAGTCTATCCTCACCAAGACTGTTCAGCTGCATCACAAAGACTGGGATGATAGGTTACTTAAGGCCTTATGGGCCTATAGGACAACTTGGAGAAATACAACATGCCATACACCTTATGAGTTGGTGTATGGGAAGCAAGTATACTTCCCATATAATTTTGAGTAAAAACCTTTAGGACTTCCATACAATTAGGGATGGATATGAATGAAGCTAAAAAATAGAGGCTACTACAATTAAATGAGTTTGATGAGATAAGACAAGATGCTCTACAAAGGACCACCCTTATACAAGAGAAAAGGACTAAATGGCATGACAAGTACATAAAAAATAAGTCCTTTCAGTCAGGTGATTGGGCCCTCTTGTATGATAGTAGGTTCAAATATTTTAAAGGTAAATTATCTAATAGATGGTTGGGACCCTATGAGGTTGATACAATTTATGACAATGGTTTAGTAAGGATAAAGACCGTTGATGAGAATCAGACTCCCTTTGTCGTAAATGGTAATTGAATGAAGGTTTATCATAAGCATCTGTCCAAAGAGGATTTTGTCAAAAATGTTCTTCATAATTCCGAAATGCAACTGGTAAGCAAGAGGGTTTCTCCTCCTGCTGACCCACCAAAGTAAGTTCAATTTCATAATTAATTTATCTATGTACATAGGTGTGTCATTAGATAGAACTTTTCTTTTTTTGATATAACTAACAAAAACAAAAAGTTGGTTTTGTTCTCATGTAGATAAATGAATAAGGAGGACATTTACCAGATGGAATTTTCTTTAAGTTTTCTAGACTCTTTAAAATTGAAAACACTGGTGAGCAGGAACTAGCCCGAGCTCGAGAAAAATCCATGGGACAGTATATAGAGTTTTCTTTAATTTTTTCAAACTCTTTAAAATTGAAAACACTGGCGAGAAGGAATTGGCCCGGGATCGAGAAAAATCTACGGGATGGTATATAGAGTTTTATTTAAGTTTTTCATACTCTTTAAAATTTAAAACACCGACGAGCATTAGCTAGTCTGGGCTTGATAAAAATCCATAGAGAATTGGTAGTTAGGATTATTATTTTTTAATAAAAAGGAAGTGCCATCAGGAGCAATGATCAACCTGGTTTCAAAAGAGGAGGTTTCGAAATCTCAACATATGGTCATCCAATTTCAGAATACCCTCTTGTCACATAACTTGGAGTCCAATCACCAATTCGTTTTGCATTATTCTGATGCAAACTCAAACTTCCTGCATCTAGTGTTGGTATTTGTTCCATCTACATGGTTTTTCAGTTGAATCAGATCACAGGTCCTCTTCCAGAACACCAGAAAACACCAGCTACTTCTACAAGGTGCAGCCTACAAAATTTCCATTCTACAAAGAACTGCCACCAGGTACTGTGTCAAAATCTCTTCAAGTACTAGAATACAATGTTTTCCTCTGTGCTTATCCGGTACCAATGATTTCCTCTGTGTTCGTTTGGTACCAATGGTCATTTCTTTGCTATTTTGGTACTGAACCATCTCTCTTTGTTCATCCGGTATCAATGATCGCCTATGTGTTCATCCAGTACCAATGGTCATTTCTTCGCTCATCCGGTACTAGACCACATCTCTGCATTCATTCGGTACCAAAGGAGAAAGTCTGTGCTCATCCGGTATTGGACCATATCTGGTACTAAACAATGTGTTTGCATTCATCCGATACTGAGGGAGGAACCCTGTGTCTATCCGATACTTACCAAAACTCTGCACTCAGGTGATTTGGTACTCAGGTGATATGGTACTGGTAATAAGGTGACTGGCAGCTCTAATCATATCTTCAAGTTTTGCTGCTCAATTTTAGTGCTAGGACATATAGATTCAATTTTTTTTTGTTTTATTAAATAAATTAGACTGATCATGCATACAACATATGGTTTCTCTCGAATCATGACACACTCCCTACCATGAGCATCTGTAAATCCTCGTCTACATCTACGTATAAATAAAACATCCTTATTTCCCGAAATGTTGAGAGTACGAGGTTATTGTGTCTCTCACAGGATCAAATTCATGCCTTTATGTTTATCTGGTAGAGAAACCTCATAATTCCATGATTCAATATCGTTCCATATGAATGACTTGAGCTGCATCTTTATGCATGTCAAATCATGATCCCGATGACGTCAACTGATTTCATACTCGTGAGTTTCGGTGATAACGACCACATCTCTTGTCATCATTATCTAACACTCCCATGAATATGGTTTGACGCCAACTCTCATACGAGTCTGTAATTTGTTAATGGATTCGACCTGTCTTACCTTGTCATCGTTTCCCTCGATGTGATCGTTGCAAACTAAATCTCAATTTATAAACGCTCATCTGGATGTCTTTGCCATCCAGATGAGCGTTATTTACCATTTTACTGTCACACCACCTGAATTCAAACTGTGATCCCGTGCCTTTGTATCTTTTGCATACTTATCCCCTTCCAGTACTCCATCATGGTCTACACTGATCCGGTACTCCATCATGATCTATGTTGATCCGATACTCCATCATGGTCTGCATTGATCCGATACTCAACCCTCGATCCTCTGTCCGTGCCTCATACGCCCTAAATAATCATTTAAGATAGCATGGGGGTCAAAATTAATGAGCCCATATTTCAATTATATAGGGAAACAACATAATATCAAGCTTGCAGGGAAAAATATGAACAGGCTGACTGGGTCCCATTTTTTGAAAAGTTTAAAGGCCATCATGAAGGAGACTCTCTTGCTTTTGCGCAGACATATGATGGGGAAAGTGTGCAGTTTAGAGATATGAAGTTGACAATTTTAGAGGCCACCATAGCATAAGCTATAGGCCTCCCTTCGACTGGAGAAAAATACTTCAAGAGGGTGATTGTTGACAGGAAGATTTGTCAAAAAATTCTCAAGCCAGAACATCAAGACCCCGATTGGACTAAGGGAATTCCTCGAAGCTACATCAAAGAGGAATATTGGACAATGCTCATGAGTTTGCAAAGATTTCTCACCTGCGAAGGGAGGTATGCAGTAACCTTCATTTACCATTTGAAACTTTTATCACACTTTGAAGGAGGGCCACAAATTGGTTTTCCTCACTTACTATGGATGAGTTTAAATAAAATGGTGAGGGGAGTGAAATCAACTTCCAAGAAACCTGAAACTAGCCTCCATCACCATGGCCTAATAAAATTTTTGGTTGTCCATGCCTTGAGGACGCAAGGTGGTAGTTGTAAGAAACTACTCCAATAGAATTTTGCTCAAAAAGGAATGTCCAAATTTGTTGAGGAACCATAAGCAGGAATACATAGTGAGGGATCCAGTAGAAAGGAAAAGAAAGGTAGAGGAAAGGAATTAGGGGGTAAAGAAGCCACTGTTACACCCATCTCATCACAACCTATCAAGGGATTGGAGAAAGAAAAGTCTGTTGTAGGGGAACCTACTACATCCAAAAAGAAGAAATCCACCCAATCTCAGAAAATAAGTCTAATCTCGATTCCAAAAGATAAAAGATAGAAGAAGGACTCTGAGCTAAGGGAATGATCAGAAAATGCTCCTGAAGCAACCATTGAGTTATCACTAGAACCAACCAGCCAGTTGGAAAATACCCATGACCTCAACATGCAAATTAAGGAAAAGGGTTAAAAGGAGAGTGTGTCAATAGAACGAATCCTAGAAGGGTCCACCACATCTAAGAAGGAGAATCCTGACCGGTCTAAAGTACCTAGCCCAGTCTCGAATCCTAAATATCAACTGTCATAGAGTAAGAAACGAAAGAAGAAGAAGACAGATCGATAGAATATTTCACATGATATCCCTAAGGCAACTGTTGAACCCCCTCAAGAATCGGTTAAGGATTTGGAAAATGCCTCTGAGGTAGTTATTGTGTCTCCTCAAAAACTCGTTAGTGAGTTAGAAGAAAATACTAAGATGACAAGTAACAAAGGGAAACTCAAAATGAGGAAGGATCGAAAGAAACACATCTCCGAGACTACACCTCAATCTTACAGAATGGAAATATAGATTGATCAGCAAGGGCAGACTCCAGGACCCACACTTCAGTCCTTCAAGATAAAAATCAATTCAGCACGGGATAAACAAGTGTCCAGGCCTATAACTTCCATTACGATGAAAAAGAGGAAGTTGTTTGAGGAGACTTCCACCCCTATCAACAAATCCGAAGAAGTCTCACTTCCCATACAGAGGACCACTAGAAGCATGGCCAAGAAAACAAAAATTCCATATATGCCTCCTCTTCAAGGGGAGCCCATTGATATCCCGAACTCTCCAGAAAAATAAAGTGGCCATAGAGATACGATTAGTGAAATAGAGGGGTTGGTGACATAAACCTTGAGGGGTCTGAGAAAGGAAAAGGAGGCCCGAGAGGAAGTGATTAATAAAACAACCACATATAGTCCGGACAAATCTATGAGCAAACAACAATTGATAGTGAATATTGGGAAGTTGAAACAATAAGTTGTAGAGTAACAAGTATTGGATAGGAACATTAAGGCAAAGAATGGACAATTAAAAGAATAGAATGCACAGGTCTCTACTAAAATCAACAAAGTCTTATGATTGATCCAATACACCAGAGTAATTAAGAAGGAACCAAGGAGCGAAGCTTCTGGTTTTAACATCATCCTACAACCAGAGAAATGATTGGGAATGGTTCAATTTTACAAAATGTTTTTGAGTATCAATTTTGATATTGTTGCATGGGGATATGCAATGACTTTAGCATGGGGGAAATGTTGAGTCTCCATTTTGACATTTCTAATGCCCTATATTACCCTATATCTGAGCCTATTTTTCCTATGCTATGAGTATATACTTTACTGTATTCTCCATAAATACACCTGATGACCTTGTTCATGTGCATAGAAAGGTAACTTATGATTAAGGCATGATTTGTTTAGTTTTCTTGAGTTAATTCGATTAAATGTTTGATTTTGTATGATCCTAAGCAGTTTTGATTTGGTACCTCACTATTTCAGTACTATAGCTACAGTGCATTCTGGTACTACAAGCTATAGCGTGATACAATACCAAGTCTGTTCTGGTACCCAAAATCTCCACCTATTCTGGTACTGTCCACTTAGTGTTATTCCGGTACCCACATAGCATGGAATTCAGTACTAGCATAACTCAACATCCATTCCGGTACTAGCACACTCTGCGCTATTCTGGTACCTAGTCTTGCACCCATTCTAGTACTGCACATGCGCCTAATCCGGTACTCAGGGTTGCGACTGTGTGTATTCCGGTAGCAAACCCCTATTTCCAAAATTCACCTGTTGAATGAGTATGTTGATGGAGATTCCAAAAAGTTAGTTGGATCAAAGTCTTTAAAGTAGTTTTCGAGATCATGATAGACTTCATCACTCATGCACTTCGTGTTATGAGGATGAATTCCATCCCTAGAGATTCGATGTGAAATACCAATTGTAATATTTTAAAAACTATTTGATACTTATACTTAGATATTGATAGTATAGGCTCACCTTCTTTATAAGGTATTTTGTATAGGCGATAGAATAAGATGGATGTAATGAAGTAAGTAGCAAGAATCAAATGATACATATTGTTTTAATGTACAAGATGATGAACTGTTGATTCAATTTACAAGTTGAAGAAATACAAATGATCTGTTGTGAAATTCCTGAGTATGATTAGAACGTTTTAGTTTGTTATGTTTTTAGAGGTACCTTGTTGGTTCAGCAAGGGCCCACCACCCTAACCAAGGTAAACCTCCCTATACATGCTTTGTGTGATTATGTGAGTATTTAACAATTGTGTGTTGTCAATGATTTCAAATACATTTTAAAGTTAAACATAGAATCACTTGGTTCTAAATCAATGTGAGTAATTAGATATTAGACATAATAGATAGTTTCCTTTTCTAATGTTACAGGTTGGCATTTAATTGATAAAATTCTGATGTGTGGGATTGTTAAGAAAATGTTATTATTTTGAGTTTGTGATTGTAGTGTGCTCAGTGGGTACAGAAACCATAGGAATTTATCTCTTATTTTCATGTTCCATAATGAAGTCTCTCAGTCATGTTGGCTGCTCCCTGTATTAAAAAAGGTTTGATTGAATAGAATAGAGTTGGGATTGATTTCTGTTTCAAGAGTGACTGAAGTTGATTGTTAATCACTATTTTTTTTTGTTACAGGAAACAAGATCTTAATTTCATCTCTCTAATTCATAAGCCTGGAATGAACAAACTTGTCACCTAAGAAAGAACCTTTTGATTGACTGTTTGCTTGAGAATTTTTGTTATCAGTTGTGTGAAGCATTTAGAAACTCTTCTAAGTTTAAAGTTTTGTGAAGAATTCGGAAATCTTAGAAATAGAGTATTATTTTATTAATTATTTCCTTCTTAAGCTAGATACAACAGACATAGGTAGGTTACCTGTTCTCGGCACATATAATGTAACAACTCTTTTGATTATGAATCTCGGATTGACATATAAATGAGTGTAATATATTGAACATATTTATACACCAACAATATGAAAGGGAAAGTAAAGAGTACCACAATTCTACTTGAGGCTAGAACGCATTGAGTGCTATCTGCAAGGAAATTAAAAGACACTGCAGTGAATTCCCTCAACAAGAAGGGCATTTATTAGTTATATGTTTCATTTTATAGGTCCTTTATTTTTTTGGAGAAGCATTTCATTTCTCTTAGGACCATTAGGGAGAGAATCTAGTGGATTAATTTTTAGCTCTTATCATTTTCCATCTACAAGTATCTGGGTCTTCAACCCCTTTTTCCCATGAAATGAGGTACAAGCCCTTCTTGAGTAAATATGCATAAAACCCGAAGATGAGGAAACAAAAGGTAATAAGTCTGAAAAATTATAAGTATGTTTGGGAATGTATGATTTCCCTTCAAGGAGACCCCCTAGTAGCGATCGTATTGCCGAGGGTGACCCACTTACTAGGAAAACACGTCAACCACCAAGGTGAAATGAGGAAAAATGCATAATTTCCAAGGAAACATTTTCAAAATCAAGAAAGGAACCTTTGCAACATGTTCAAATGCTCCAATTACTAACATGACACTTACCATGAGACTAGAATTGTTACCTCATGAATAAATACCTACTTTCCTCTGTGGGCCAAGCTGATGTGGTGGGTGTTGTTAACATCGATCAAATGGTGATGTGTGGTAAGTGAAAGGGGCCTACTCATATACTGCTCAGTACTCCTTGTCTGCAACTTGAGGGACTCAAGACATCATATCCTTAGTTACCACTAGAAATGGGGGGTAATAGACTACATGTATGTCATTGATACCCAGGAAAGGTATGACAGAGGAAGAAACCTATGGTAGGAAAAAATATATTGGAATATTTACAATGAATTCATGAATAGGTATGCCATTGGAAGTAAAACTGTTAAATGCATTAATTAGATGCATGTTGTATAAAAGAGGGAAGATATAGGACTTCCATTAGGGAAGGAATAATTTCCAGTAATCCAAAGAGTTGTGTAAATGGTAAAGAGAAGAACTGGGTGGCCATTAATATTGGCACCTTGGTTACTAGTAAGGAATGAATAAATGGAAGCATTTAGGGAAGAGTTGAGTTAATGTTATGTATTTTGATTTTTATATCCTACTTAGCTCAAGGTAGGAAACATATTCCTATTGTGGAAATGAATTCCAATAGAGTTAGACATGTGGTGGGATGTTGGCTAAGAGTTCCAACTCACCATAATTGTGGAATGCCTAACATAGATATATGGAATTTTGGAGGCAATTTAGGGATGCATTGTGTTAATGTGGCCATGTTGATTTCATGAGATTTTTTATTGCACTATGAAAAAAATGCTATGCTAGATAATGCATATGTAAGTAATGATAAATTCCTTCTATTTCATATGATTGATAAAAAAAAGTGATGAAATTGATAATACATACAATTTAAGATCACTTTGTGAGTCATTGATGTACATGAGGAACTAATAATGTGTTTGGCTAACTGGAGGTTGAGGAAGTTGTAGGAAAAATGGTATTGGATATGGCAGTGGTGTAAGTCCATAAGGAAGGTCGATGCCTGTTATTAGAAAAGTTGGATTGTTATGAGAAGAAATCACATACTTGTGGGATATGAGTCCCTATATGGAATAGATATAAAAATTAATAAGTGAAATTTGAAATATGTGGGAAGTAGATTTGAAAATATTTTTATTAAAATATGTATGATAATATATCACATTTACTATATGCATATGATACATGTGAGATGATATATCTATCCTGAAAGGACATATGGTGGATGTTCATCTAGAAAACATGGAAAAGACACCATTATTGTGACAATAGGACCCTATGATATGCCATGATAACCAATGAGATGTGCTATGCTAGAGAAATCCATAGGGACATCTTGGTTGTAAGAATCTGTGAGTCTCTAAAATATTCCCGTGCGAGGAATCCTTGGCAAGCAAGATGGGTCACTCAAGGGATTATGTAGTTGAAAAAGGGATTCTTGAGCCTAGAAGTTGAGTGGCTAGAGGGAGGAGGAGACTTGAATGAAATAACATGATAGCTAGGATCATGAGCACAGTGGGTATGTCAAAGAAAAGTGAGATGAGATCTAACGTGGAAACCATATGGATGTAGGTCCATGATTGAAAAAACAAGTATTGTGTTGAAAAGTATGTTTAATATTGAATTATGAAAAACAATGAGATATTTATGCATAGAAGTGGTTTAATATTCATGTTGTTTGAAAATTGTTACTGGCATGTACTAAAATGCAATAGGTTTGTAAAAGAACTAGGTTGTGAAAATGATGACATCATTGAGGCAACTAAAAGATTAAGACATGGAAATGATTAATGAGAAGAGTAACATTGAGGATGGTGTCCCTTTTTAAGGGGGAAGGGGACTATAACACCCCATTTTAATCCCCTAATTTGCTTGTAATAAATTGTGTTTAGGGATGATTTTATCTCATTATGGAGATATTATTTCCATGCCATGGCATATGAACAATGTAATGTATATTGTTTAATAAGGAAAATCAAACCAACTGGCTGAAGGAGGGATTAGTATAATTGGCCATGATACCATAAGAGGAAACAGGTGGGGGTTGGATTTACCTTCCAAAAATATAACCTTCACCAATGATCCATTTTTCCTTATTGACAAAAGAAATATTTTTGAATTTCTATTTTTCCCCTTTTCCAAAAAATTAGGATTTGAAAAAGGCCTGGTAGTTGAGCAAACAAATTCCAACCTTAATGGAGGCATGGAGGGATGTCTGAGATAGCTGAATATTTTCAGCCATGGGTATAACAAATTACCCACCTCATTTTTTGGGTTCACCCACGAGACTCTATGACATAAGAAAAGAAAGATTGATAAATTTCTAAAATGGATAAAGAAGAACTGTGGGGGAACCCACAAGGGGATATCTTGGAGGGAGAAGACACAAGGAGGGGAGAGACAGTGTGCATAGTTGTGGATGGAATCCATGAGTAGATATATCTAGATCAAGAAAAATCATGTGGTTGGATAAAGAACCCGAACCTGATATGAACTAAGAGGGCCATGAGATTGATGCTTGTTGGGAAAGGAAGAAGGGATTCTTGATGCTAAGGTAAATTAGTTGGGATGAAATCCGAGAAACCTCATGGAGGAACTGGGGTTAGTGTGTAAAATGGGGGGTGTGGGTTTCTTCTAGTGGTTGTTGTGTAGGAGAGTGGCCTTCACTCATTAAATTGAGAGACAAATTTTCCTTGGTGGTATCATATCATGACATGGAGGTGGCTTGTTGTAGAAATTAGAAGTGCATTAGAGCCTATGGTTGGGTGGAAAGGAGCTCACCCTCAGTCAGTTTGGTTTGGACAACTTTATTTTAAGACAGATAAGTCTCTCATTGTGTAATTATTGTTCTTTAATAGACATGTATATTATCTCAATTTGTATGAAGTTGCATGGTTTGCTGAAAAAATCCTAAGAAGGAATGAATTGAGTACATAGTTAGTGTTTTCTACATGTATGGTGTTCACCTATAGGTTATTAATCTCTCAAAATTAAAAGGAATGAATGGATGTTTGTTTCTTATTTCATGTATGCACAATAAATTGTTTTCTAGTTATTTTTCATCTTGGAAGTATAACACAACCATCATGTAGCTTAATGATAGAACTAAGTAAATAGAATGAAACCTTTGTGAGGAAATTATGAGTTAATTGCTTTTGAGGGCTTTTTGAGCATATAATTACCAGGTATGTGCTTTTAGGGTCTATTGAGTTTTCTTTGGGTCCTAGTTCTCATGTTCCTTATTTCACCTAGTTAAGTTTTACTTGAACACATTGGTCTATTGTAATATTTATTGAACAACAAGAGTGAGATATTGGTAGGCCTCAAAAATCTTGAGTTACATGGTTATTTCCCTAGGTGCATACCTTGTCTCTGATGCCTGAGTGTTATAATGCTTAGATATTAGAAGTCCCTATGAATTAAATATATAGACTGAGTAGATTGAAGAGGAAAGGGGTTTACCTTTAGACTTGTGCAGGGATTGGATTTGAAAACCCATTCGAAATCAGGGAGAGAAACCCCAATTTATAAGTTTGAGTCGTGTTAAACTTATGAGTAGGTGGAGGTTCCAGATGTTTGTATATTTGTATGCACTGCATCTCAGATATCTGGATGCACTGCATCTCATATATTTGGAATATTATTATAATCATTCCTTGTGAGACTCGAGATCCTAAGATGTCAAATGGGGTGGGGTTCCAACACGAGGTTTTGAACCTCCCTTTAT
>ML782840.1:94773-129638 GCA_009831015.1 Picea engelmannii
AGGTTCAAATATAAAGGGGTAGGGTATGTGCACCTCAAATACTTTAACAGTTAAATCATTACGCGAAGGGTTTCACTTGTCCCACAAACAAAGGGGTATCATACACCAATTTGGTGTCTGACTTGACTATGACCTTAAAATTGTATGTGTGTGTAAATTAATTAAAATTTTATTATTTGGATGGTGGTTGTATTACATGACAAACAAATCCATTAATATTAAAATACCAATGTTGATATTTGTTATTTTTTGTTACGTTTTTATTATTTGGATCATGTTTGGGTTACACAAATATGTAATGCATATTATCATTGTACACATTTCTTTCTTGAAGGTTAAACTTTCTTTCTTGAGAATTAACTTTTTTTAAATATTGAATGAATGCATATGGAATGTTGTCAAACTCGACCAACTATTTAATTTTTAAAACTCTATTTTCATCGGGATATGAAATTGGATATGGAAATGTTTTGTATCAACCACTAATCCATATTTTGATAGATTTGTTGTCAAATTTTAAATTGCAATGAAAGATGAACATTAAACCATGTTGAAAAAGGTATTATTGGTAGGCATGGTTGTGGATCAAATTTCAAGATTTAAAACAATTAGAACCTTGAAACCACAATGCTCACCTATGTGGAATCCAACAATACTAAAGGCCTCATTCTAATCCTATTAAAATATATTCTTTGGAGGGGATATGAATGTTTTATTGGGATTTATCTTGTGTGAGGGACAAGGGTGACTTGATTGATCGACATTAATGATAATTGTTTTATTTGGTCTTTCCCACACTAGTGAGATTACATTTGAATAGCATGTAAAACAATAGAGCATTTAAAAAAATAGACTTTCACTTACCTATTTCAAACACGATACAAGAAAATATGGAAAATTACATAAGCACATGGGGTCTTATGTGAAAATAAATTAGTCTTCTGCAATAGTATCAAACATGGATATTCCTAGTCTCCGAGGTGTAGAACAGTCGGTGACGGAGTGTGTTGTTAAGCCACTCCGTGTTGTTAAAGTCATCGGTTCGAAACCTGCGGGGACAAAAAATCCAACCATGTTAAGGGTTGGTGTGGCTCAGGCCGGGTGCGATCCCCGGGTGATTTTGACGGCTTAGATGCCCTTGAGTCGCGGTTTCTCAAGCCACAGGTTAATCGCGTACCAACAGGTCCCGCACAAATTAACAAACAAAAAAAAAAACATGGATATTCCTTGGTTTTCCCATTGATTACACCACAAAGGATTTGAAATAAACTCTAGAATACACCTAAAGTGTGTAATAATTTTCTAGGTTGTCTAAACATAACTATCATGGATATTCCTTGGTTTTCCCATTGATTACACCACAAAGGATTTGAAATAAACTCTAGAATACACCTAAAGTGTGTAATAATTTTCTAGGTTGTCTAAACATAACTATCGCCCAATTTGTATTGTTATAATAAATGCTTGTACCCATCATGTAAAATAAAACATTCAATTACAAAATATAGTCTTGTGTATATGAAAAGGTTTTTTAGAGTGGTAATAAAAGTAATTATCCATTTTTTAAAAACAAATAACAAAGATGGGATGTAGAGAATGCATAACGTTCTCAAAGGGCCTTCTAGTCTTTCACATGTCACATTGTTGCACTTGTGACTGAGGATATTTAAATAGTGTCTACTACCAAATTGTAATAATTATACTTTGTAGATGATACTCACTAGCCATGCATTCTATCATTGCATTATTTTTTTCACACAATACTTAGTTTTTTTCACACAATACTGAGTATGTTCTTATTGCACCATTTGAACTTAATTTGCATAAGTTATTCTCGTTAAGATGAATTTTTTTATCTTTCATAGGTAACTTTGGTTTCTTTAGCATTTTAAAATATTTTTCATAGTACTCATTAAACTTGAATACCATTCACCTTGTTCTTCTATATCCATCCTTGATTAGATAGTAAACCTATGAACTTAAGTAGGTGGGTATTGCATGCAATGGAGAAGTGTTGCATGTTAGCAAAGTGTTAATTCATTGAGAAGGGTTGCATGAAATGGGGAAGTGTTGCATCTCTATTGGGTTGTGGTATAGTGATTGATATGGGGTGTTGCAACATTAATAACCTAGGTTCAATCCCTAATGAGCAATATGTCCTAGATTATAAGTTAAATGAGTTTGCATGGTATATCATTTTAAAAAACAGTGCCATATGAAGTTAAAGGTAATAATTGGCTTATACACTAGGAATAATTGCATAAAATTAGGAATTGTTTTATGCAAGAAGGGAAGTGTTCTCGGTTTTCTATGAAGCATGCTTTAAGTTTTCAAGTGTAAATTTTTCGCATGCAACTCTATGTGACTAATTTTCAGATCTGAAAATTGTTTCCTAGTGATCTAACAACAAAACCCTAGTTGTTTCATTGAACAATTTTACCCTGAAAATTATTGACTGAAATTATATGCAGTAGAAACACAAAATATCATAGATGAATCATCAACACATATGATACACAATATTTCTATTCTTGCAACCTTATAAAATTTAGAAATCCGAAGGGAAAAACCATCCCTTCCTGTTAGAATATTTCGATGTGCTCATTTAACTATAGACAATATCACAATATTGTCACCCAACCATAGGGAATGCAACCACCCTCGAGCACCTTAACCTTTGCTAGATAGAATGATTTCAGAAAGCCACACTAGAACCAATAGATAAGCCTTATCTGCAACAATAGCACAAGATGGAACTAGAAAACACCATCCAATTGCAACAACATCACAAGACAAGGGGAGCACACCTTCTCCAAGGGTAGCACACAAGAGAGAGAGTCTCCAAAAACATAGAAAAAGAACAATACTCAACTGTAGCAGTCACAATTGCACTTCTTCCCAAAAATACCACCAATAATATCACCGAAAATATCATCAAAAATATCACCAGGAGATACTGGAAGGTAGGGCACATATCTTAGGCTAGATAGTTCTAGAGAGAGAGACCAAGAATCACCCCAAAATATGCTCCTTCCGTTATTTCATTTGTAGCTCCAGACTTGTGCTATACTTGAGAGAGTGAGTGAAGTGACTGTACAAACGAGCTAGAACACCTCCTATTTATAGTGTTTCTTGTCACCTATCTGGGCCAACTTGTCTTTCTGGAAGATAATACATTTATATTATTTATTCTACTAAGTCGAATTGTCTTCTAGGGTTTTTACACATCTGTTTAGGGTTTCTCTTGCTTCCAGGATATTATATTCTATCCAAAGGTTACACATGGAGGTTAATACCTCCCAAGGCTACCATAATATCAAAACTCCCTCCTAGATAGGGAGGTATTAATTGTAATGGCCTCAAACACATCCACCCATTTCACATGGTATGGGCAAGGCTCACATAGTCTTGCATACCATTCTATAAGTAGCATCATCATAGCCACACATGTTGTCTCATGATCACATAGATCAAGTCACGAGCATCATCATCAATACCCATCTAGCTGGAAATCACCTCTAACACTATTGGTAGTATCCATGGCAATGGGGTAGTAGCACATATTTACCACAATGTC
The DNA here is from genome assembly GCA_009831015.1 of Picea engelmannii. Taxonomy (NCBI): domain Eukaryota; kingdom Viridiplantae; phylum Streptophyta; class Pinopsida; order Pinales; family Pinaceae; genus Picea; species Picea engelmannii. The sequence goes on from ML782840.1 coordinate 98,351, forward strand.
ATCAAATAGATCACAACAATGTCTATCCACAATAGCACACAAATGTTATCCAGTGGTACACAACCACTCCTAGTAGCACACAACTACTATGTAGTAACATACAATCACTACCAGTGGAACACATCCACCACAGTAGTACATAGCTACTGTCCAGAGACCCACATTCTCCATTGCAATCAACTAGTGGCTACACAAGCTATCACTATGCAGTACAACAATATTCTGGCATAAAATCATATCATTGTTTTCATCATCTCTTGAGGCCATACTCCATCTGAGTAATCGGGCATGATGTTGAATAAGTCATGTTGCCAAACTTAGCATACTCAACAAAGTGTCTCACATAAGTCACTCACTCAAAAGAGTGATATAGGGACCATTATTCCTATTCTAGTCACTTCCTGTGATGTAAGAAGAATGATTGTCCCGACATATGATGAAAGACCTGCAATGGGCTACAAGGACCATACTTCTAATCCGTACTTATGTTCTAGAAGAATGACTTTCCTCCCAGATGTTGAAATCCATGCCATGGGATATAAGGACCATTCTTCTAATATGGACATACGTCCTATAAGAATGACTGTCCTGGACCATTTCCCCCCCTCTGGCCACTACTATGAACTCGGGGAAAATGTCTCTCTTGTACCAATCTCCCCACTCTAGTCACTATTGTGAACTCAGGGAGATGAACCATTCTACCTATCTAGCTAAAGTACCAGGAGAATAGTCTTCCTGGACTATTCTACCTATCTGGGCAATGCCCCAAGAGAATAGTTTTCCATGGTACATCAACAATCTATCAACCTGGACCATTCTCCACAGGGAGAATGTATATCCACCAACAATTTGTTCTTCCTTGAACATTCTCCACCTAAAAAATTTCTGTCCACCAACACATTGACTATCCATGATGCCATATATCATCACTCCTTCCCAATCGAGGAAGTCACCACCTCCCTTTCAACCAAGGGAGTTATCTCCACAAGTCACATCTTATCCCTCAAGTATGAAAAATTTATCTTGGACATAGGCTTTGTCAACATATAAGTTATCTACTCATCAGTGGAGATGTATTGGAGAATCAATTCTCCCGTCTGGACTTTATCATGGATAAAATAGTACTTGATCTCAATGTTCTTTGACTTGTCATGGAATCATGTGTTTCTCTGAAATATTCACACGACTCTGATTATCACAATATATCACAGTCGAATCCAACACCTGATGAAATAGTCCAAAAATCAGCTTATGAAGCCATACTGCTTCTATACAAGAATCACAAGCTGCAATATACTCTGCTTTTGCAGTACTAAGTGAAACAAACTTCTATTTTCTACTATCCCATGATATAATAGCAGAGCTCAAACTGAAACATATACCAAAAGTACTCTTTCTGTCATATAAACTCCTTGCTCAATATAAATCACTAAATCCATGCAGTTGTATGTCACTGTTTGAGGCATATCTCAAACCATAATTTAGAGTCCCACGAAGATATCTCAAAATATGATTTGCATCTATCCAATGCTCATGTCTAGGTTCCACCTGGAACTAGCTCAACTTGTTCAAAGAAAAGAAAACGTACACCTAGGTATTAACCAAATACATCAATGAGCCAATCAACTACCAGTATAGGGATGAGTCTACTGGATCAAAATCAGAGTCTCTCGGCTTCTTTATATCTGTAACCATGGGAGTTTCCATGGAATTTCAATCCATCATCCCAAACTTCTTGAAGAATCTTTACAACATACTTCCCTTTCCCCAATAATATTTCACCATGCTTCTGCCATACTTCTAGTCCCAATTAATAATGCATGAGACCAATATCCTTCATATCGAATTCAGAGGATAAATCCCTCTTACACTAAATAATGAGAGGATATGCACATGTCAAAAACAAATCATCAACATATAGTAGCAGGATCACATGAGAATCATTCACAACCTTGTAATAAGGATATGGATCAACATATCTCTTGTAAAATCCAAGTCTCATCAAGTAACTATCAATTCCTTCATACCAAGCTCTTGGAGCTTGCTTGAGTCCATACACTTGTTGGTTGTGGAGCTTGATTATCTTCCTATTTCATAGGTATTTGTTTTCAACCATGTTTATACCCAATGAATATTGTACACCCCTCCACGCGAGGGGGTTGTAAGGGGGGCTTGCTCCCCCTGCGGGTTCCGAGGGAAAGTGGGCCCCCGAAAGAAAAATTTCCTTGTAAATGTACATTGTATTGCGGATGTGCATCATTACAAATATTGTATTCTGAGATAGGATATTGTGAGAGAAATAAGAGGAAGTTACAATGAGCGTGTTGTAGGTTGTATCCATTTATTTTGCTGAATAATAAAAGGAAGGACCTGGCAATTTCTCTGGTGGACGTAGCCCACATTGGGTGAACCACATATATATGTGTCTCTATTGTAGAGTGTATCTTCCATGTTTTATTTCTGCACTTGTTTTATTTAATTGTTCTACGATCCTATTTTTATAACAACTAGTATCAGGGTGAAAGGTAACTCACAAGAAAAGAGGGTTCTTGGTTCAGGTGGGAGGAAAGGTGGAAGATGGAAAGTTTAGGGTCGAGAAATTTAATGACCAAAACTACCAGTTATGGAAGATGCAAATGGAAGATTATTTATATCAGAAGGATCTATTCCTACCATTGGGTGGAATATAAAAGAATTCGATGGCCATGAAGTACAAAGAATGAGAGGTTCTTGATAGAAAGGAACTATAAATGATACGGCTAAGCCTGGAAATGTCGGTAGCTTTCAATATTTCAAAAGAAAAGACAACGAAGGAGTTGATGGATGCATTGGCTAAAATTTATGAAAACCATCGGCATCCAATAAGGTATTTATAATGAAGATATTATTTAATATGAATATGTTAGAAGGTGTGTCTGTTGCAGATCATTTAAATTAATTTAATACGGTTACTGATCAGCTAAGTTTTGTAAAAGTGGACTTTGATGATGAGGTCAGTGATATTCTAATCTTATGCTCATTTCCATAAAGTTGGAATGGCTTGGTCATGGTTATAAGTAACTCTGTCTCTGGTTCAAACACTCTAAAATTTGATGATGTTGTTGGTGTTATCCTTAGTGAGGAAATGCAATGGAAAAACACATGTGAGACATCAGGTAATGCATTAAACATGGATAACAGGGGAAGACAAAAGGATAGAGGAAAGGGTTGAGGGAACCACGGGGATTCTAGGAGGAGTAGATCCAAATCCAGACTATAAAAGATAGAGTGCTAGAATTGTGGCAAGAAAGGTCATCTGAAGAAAGAATACAGAGCTCCAAAGAAACAAAGAGATGGACAACATGAGAAAAATCAGGAAGCAAATGTAACAAGTGATGTGTTACAAGATGATTTGATTATTTTCATAGATAATACTTCTAAGTTTTGGGTAGTATATTCAGGGACTTCATTTCATGCCACACCCCATAGGAAACATTTTCTAGATTATGTTCAAGGTGATTTTGGACAGGTTCATTTGGATGATGATACACCATGCAAAATTGTTGGAATGGGAAAGGTAAAAATAAAGAAACGAAATGGAAACTAGTGGTTGTTGAAAGAGGTAAGACATGTTCCAGATCTAAGGAAAATTTTGATTTCAATAGGGCCATTGGGAAGTGAAGGTTGTATATCCATATTTACAGATAAGTTGTGGAAGGTCACCAAAGGATCAATGGTGATAACAAAAGGAGAGAAGGTAGGTACATTGTATTTATGTACTGGTAATATTGAATCTTCTATCACTTTAGCTTATACAAGAGTGGATACAACACTGTTGCATCATAGTCTTGGACACATGAGTGAGAAGGGTATGTAGATACTTAAAAAAATAAATTTGTTTCCATATCTTAAATAAATTGATTTGGATTTCTGTGAGCATTGTGTTTATGGAAAACATAAGAGAGTCAAATTTCTGAGAGTCGGAAAATAAAATAAGAGTGAAAGGTTAGAGCTTGTGCATACAAATGTATGGGGACTAGCTCATGTATCATCTCTTGGTGGATATTGTTATTATGTTACTTTTATTGATGATGCAACTAGAAAAATTTGGGTTTATTGCATTCAACAAAAATCTGATGTTTTTGATACTTTTAAGAAATGGAAAGATTTGGTTGAGAATGAGACATGAAAATGGTTGAAGTGTCTCAAATCAGACAATGGAGGTGAATATTGCAGCAAGGAGTTTGATGATTACTTTTCATACCATGGGATTTGTAGAGAGAAGACAGTTCCATGAACACTACAAGAAAATGGTGTGTCAGAAAGGATGTACATGATAATCATGGAGTGTGCAAGGAGTATGAGATTGCTTGCTAGTTTTCCCTTACAGTTCTAGGAAGATGTTGTAGATATTGTTGTTTACTTAATAAACATAGGACCTTCAATCTCTTTGGATAGTATAATTCCAAAGGAGGCATGGATAGGTAAAAAGGTAAACTATTCTTTTTTGAAGACTTTTGGTTGTGAAGCATTTTTCCATATTGATAAAGAAAATAGAACAAATCTTGAGGTAAAATCCAAGAAGTGTACCTTTATTGGATACAACGTTAATGGTTTGGTTATGTCTTATGGGATTATGAAAATCAAAAAATAATTAGGAGTAGAGTTGGCATATTCAATGAGAAGATCATGTACAAAGATCATTTGTAGGGAAAGAAACAAGAAAAAGAAAAACCAGAATACACAGTGCTTGATGAGATCACTGAAAAATAAATTCCAAAGGTACCATAAAATCAAATGTACAACAACTGGAGCAACATGTACCTCAAACTCATGCAATTGTTGTTAGAAGATCTACCAGGTTAAGTAGACCCCCTGAATGATACTCTCCTTCATTGTATTATTTATTGTTGACTGATTCTGGTGAACCAGAATGTTATGAAGAGGCAATGTAGGTAGGCACTAAAACTAAGTGGGAGAAAGGCATGAAAGAGGAAATTGATTCCCTGATAAATAACTAGACTTGGGATTTGGTTCAGTTTCCTGCAGAAAAAAGAGCGTTGTAGAATAAATGTGTTTACAAGTTGAAGGAAGAAGATGGAGGAAAAAACAATACAATGATAGACTTGTTGTAAAGGGATTTGCACAAAATAAAGGTATATATTTTAATGAAATATTTTCTGTTGTTGTTAAAATGAGTTCAATTAGGACTATTTTAAGTCTTGTGGTAGTAGAATATTTACATATTGAACAGTTAGATATAAAACCAACTTTTCTACATGGGGATTTGGAGGAAGATATTTATATGCAACAACCACAGGGGTATGAGGTCAAAGGGAAGGAAAAATTGGTATGAAGGTTGAAGAAGAGCTTGTATGTCCTAAAGCAAGCTCGAAGAAAGTGGTATTTGAAGTTTGACAGATTTATGACAACACAAGGTTATAGTAGATTTTATTTTGATCAATGTGTTTATTTTAAAAAGATAGAAAATGGAAGCTAAATTATATTTCTATTGTATGTAGATGACATGCTTGTTGTAAGGTATTATGTGCAAGATATAAATGTGCTCAAGAATAAATTATCTAATTCATTTGCGATGAAGGATTTGGGTGCTGCAAAGAAAATCCTTTGGTATGAGAATAACAAGAGATAAGAAAAATCACAATTTGATATTGTCTCATGGTGAGTACATAGAGAAGGTGTTTGAGATGTTTAGAATGAAGAATTCAAAACCAGTTAGTACACCTTTGTCCAACCATTTCAAATTAACCAAAGAAATGTGTCCCAAGACAAAATAGGAGATAAAATACATGTCGAGGGTCCCTTATTCATCAAAAATTGACAACTTGATGTATGAGATGGTTTGCACAAGACCAGATATTGCACATGCAGTGAGAGTTGTAAGTATGTATATAAAAAATCCAGGTAAAGAACATTGGGAGGCAGTAAAGTGGATTCTCAAGTATTTTAAAGGTATTGCTACTCATGCATTATGTTTTGGAGGTTCAAACAATGCTCTATAGGGATATGTTGATTCAGATATGCCAGGTGATAAAGATAGCAAGAGGAAACCATAGGGTATGTTTTTACTATAGGTGGAACAACAATAAGTTGGATTTCGAAACTGCAAAAGGTTGTTGCACTTTCAACAATAGAGGAAGAGTATGTTGTTGCTATAGTTGCAAGTAAAGAGATGATTTGGTTACAGATGTTTATGGAGGAATTAGGAAAGAAGAAAGATAATAGAAGGTTGTATTGTGACAACGAGAGTGCCATTCATCTTGCAAAGAACTCAACCTTCCATTCGAAAACTAAGCATATATAGCTCATGTACCATTTTATACGATCTGTCTTGGAAGATGGACATTTGAAGTTGGAAAAGATACACACTAGCAAGAATCCCGCAGACATGTTAACAAAGGGAGTAACCAGGGAGAAACTGAGTTCCTGCTCAGTTTCAGTTGGTCTTCAAGCATGAAGGTGAAGATGAGAAATTTTCTAGGTCCAAGGTGGAGTATAGTCCAGCATGTACAACATCAATGAAGTTGTTGTGATCAGTCTTTAGGTGAGAGATTATTGGTTGTGGAGCCTGATTGTCTTCTTATTTCATAGGTCTTTATTTTCAGTCGTGTTTATACCCCATGAATATTGTACGCCCTAGAATACTGTACACCCCTCCATGCAGGAGGGTTGTAAGGGGGGCTTTCCCCCCTGCGGGGGTTCGAGGGTGAAGCCCCTGAAGGAAAATTTTCCTTGTAAATGTATATTGTAATTTCATAGTAAATATGGATTGTTCATTATAAGGTCACAGATCTGACGGTAGAAGTTATGTTAGGTTTTTTTCCCTAGAAGGAAACCCTCTTTTATGAGGGAAATTGTATTTTGGTTGTGTATCGTTGTGGATATTTTATTATGAGAGGAGACTGTGAGAGAAAGAAGAGGAAGTTACAGTGGGTTTGTTGTAGGTTGTATTCCTTCATTTTCCTGGATAATAAAAGGAAGGACCTGAAAATTTCTCTAGTGGACGTATCCCACATTAGGTGAACCACGTATATCTGTGTCTCTATTGCATTGTGTATCTTCTATGTTTTATTTCTTCATTTGTTTTATTTTATTGTTCTGCGATCCTATTTTTCTAACAACACCGCCTTCTTTAATATGCATACATGGTTTTCTCTCGGGTGTACCTCAAAACCTTGAAGTTTCTCTATATATACTTCTTCCTCAATTACTCCATTGAGAAAATTGATATTTACATCCATCTTATGTAAACTCCAACCCATGGATGTCACAAGAGATATGATGGCTCCAATAGAGGTGTATCTAGCAACTGGATAAAAATTTTCATCATAGTATTCTCCCTCATGATGGGAGAACCCTCTATCCATGAATATTTCCTTGTATTTATCGATACTCCCATCTACTACATGATTTTATCTTGTAAACCCATTTTGAAGTGACCACAAAATTTCCTTCAGGTCTAGGCACAATTTCTCATACATCATTTTTCATGATGGATTGATATTTTTCCATCATATATTCCTTCCATTCTTTTTTCTTGATTGCTTCTTCAAAGGTGGAAGGTTATGCATTAATATGTTATAGATAACATATAGTGTTTTTTTTATTAATTAGGTTAGTTTCCATTGATGTCAACCCTTGAAGAAAGTTTGGTAGAGAATTCTAGTAGCACAAAGGTTTGGGTAATGGACCCAAGTTTTTTTGATGGATAATGGTATTAGTTTTGATATATTTGCAGGTAAGACTATTCTAGATGGATAGTACATTTCATACCATTTTCAGTGGTATGTGGAACATCACATAACTCCTCGCGGTTAGAGAGTTATGGCCAGGTGAAGTTGGAGAACCCTCATGAGTCATCTAGAAGCCCCAAAAAATCAAAGTGTTTGCAAAAGAAATTATTTAAATAATAAATTTAATGGAGAAATCCATAAAATAAGGAAAGTGGGATGCTACATGAAATTATAAATAAGAGGCAAGGCTCTCTCATTTAATCACACTTGAATATCATTGAATATCTATTTTTTTTGTGAAAGGTTATTTGGGAAGGTATTATTGATAGAGAAAAATTGCAGCAGAAAAAGTGTGGCAGGAAAAGTGCGACAGAAAAATTGCGACATAAAATCACTGCAGAAAAATCGCGGAAGAAAAAGTGTGGCAGAAAAAGTGCGGCAAAAAAATCACGACAGAAAATTCGCGGCAGAAAAAGTGCGACAAAAAAAGTGTGGCAACAACATGGTTGGGGTCTATTTATGAGATATATGGCACATATTGTTTGAGGTATGTTTTGTGAGCTTGGGTTTAGATCTTGATATGTTATTGGATCAATATTTCTACATATATCAGATTTGTTGAGGGATACAATTGGTATTTTGTTGTTGGTATTTGGCATATGGGTATTGGTCTTTTGGTTGTGATGTATTGCTGAAGTTGTTGGTTTATCTTGAGGCTACATAAGAGTGAGGTTGTGGCACATGGTTTGATGTAAGGGTTTATGGTATTTGGTCATGGATAGTGTGATGTATTGCTAGAGAAATTTTGATTGTTATATTTGTATATTTACAGGTTGGTGCATAGTTGATGCACTTGTTTATGATACAGGTTGATTACAGGTTGTTTGAACAGGTTATTGTGACAGGGTATTTTTACAAGTTTGGTGCATGGTTGATGCATTTTTTTATGGTACAAGTTGAGGTACAGGTTTATGTATGGTACATGTTGGCACAGGTTATTGGTACATGTTGTTACAGGTTGATTGGTACAGGTTTACAACAATATATCTCATAGTGATAGTGTGACAATGGTTCCATCATTCTACTTCTACGTAAGGGTGGTTGGATGGGGAAAGGAAAGGTGGTTATAGCCACCTTTCGGTTGTATCTGGTGAACATAGGGGGTTGTAGCCTCCTTCTGGTTGTAGCCAGAGAATTGGGGAGTTGGAGCTTCCCTCAAGTTGTAACCTGAGAAAATAGGGGGTTGGAGCCTCCTTCCAGTTGCATCTGGAAAACAAAGGAAGTTGGTGCTTCCAATAAATGTAATTCTTCAAGACATATAAGAAAAAACATTTTGTGGTTTTCTCCCACTTTGGGTTTCCACGTAAAAACATTATTGTACTGTGTATGTGTATGATTGCTCATTTGTTCATTGTTTATTTACTCTGCAATTATTGGATGATAATTCTACACTAATATAACACTTTCATCATATGGTTGAAAATGTTTAAATTACTCTATTACCGATTCACCCCCCCTCTTAATAATCCAACAATTGGTATCAGAGCAGGTTCCTTCAAAAATCAATTTAACCACTGAGAGGTGGATCATGGAGAGAAATATGTATAAAAATGGAATACCACAATTTGATGGACAAAAGTATGCCTTTTGGAGAAGAAGAATGAAAACATATATACATGCACATGGATTTGAAATTTGGAAATCAGTTGTAGATGGATACAAAGAACCAACAGTTCCTCTGACAAATGAAAGAGCAATGAAACTCGAGAAAAATAATTCCAAAGCCACAAATGCACTTTTGAATGGTCTTTGTGAATAAGTATACACCAAAGTTATACATCGTAAATCCGCTAAAGATATTTGGGACAAGCTCCAAAATATTTATGAAGGAGATTCAAAAGTCAAAGCAACAAAGCTTAAAACTTACAAAGGTTAGTTCGAACAACTAAAGATGAAGGAAGATGAGAATATTGTAGCTTACTTCTTACGAGTCGATGAAACAGTAAATGCAATCATAGGATTGGGAGAATAAATTAAAGAATTTGTAATTTTTTAAAAGGTACTAAGATCTCTTCCTATGAGATTTGATTCTAAGATATCAACACTAGAAGAAAGATCATATCTAGACTCAATAATCATGGACGAAATACACGGGATATTCATAGCATATGAAATGAGAACTGAATAGGAAAATCCAGATACAAAAGAAGCATCTTTCAAAGCATCCAAAAGGCTAAAGAAAAAGGGAAAGAAAAAACAAAAAAAAAAACATAGCAACAGTAGTGACATCTCGAAAGATGATGAATAAATGACCAACTTTGTCAGAAGATTGAATAAGGGAACCAACGACAGATATAAAGGTAAGTTTCCATTGATTTGTTTTAATTGTGATGGTATTGGTAATTTTGCTAAAAAATGTCCTCATAAGAAAAATAAGAGGAATGATGAAGATTACTCAAATAGAAAACAAGCATACAAAGGAAAAATAACCACAAAGAAAGCTTTCATGAAAAGATTATGCACCAAATAAGACATCTCCTCATCAGATGAATATGAAGTCAGTGACAGTGAGAAAAAAAGAGTTCTATTCATGGCAGTAGAAGACTCTGACAAAGAAGACATCGAAGAAGAATATGAAGAGGCTGAAGAAGAGTATGAAGAGGCAGCAATTGACTATCGAGAAGAATTGTTGTGTGTCATAGAAGTTATAAGAAGAGAGAAGAATAAAAACAATAAGCTACAAGCAGAACTAGACAAGAAAGAAGATACTCATGAACTAGAACAAATGATCACAAATTTGAAGGTTCAAATAGAAGAATATAAAAGAATTGAAGAAGCACTCAAAGAACATCTAGAAGAAAGAGATATGATCATTGGAAATTTGGAAGTAGAGATTGGCACATTAAGAAATGATCTTCAAAAGAGAAATATGCAGAACAACTCAAAAGTTTTGGATGAAATTATCAACAGTCAAAAACCTCATCATGACAAGTCCGGACTTGGATACAATCAGAGAAAAAATGGATCAAGCTCCAAAACAATAGAACAAGAAATATATCCAAACAGATATGTAGAAACAATCAAAGGGGATAGGAATATCTACAAGGAAGATTACAGGGACACTTCTCCACCAAGAATATTCATATTTCAGAATCAACAATTGAAAGATAGGCCTCAGGAAGAAGAAGGATTTATAAGAGCAACTCCTTTAAGAAGATCTTCAACTCCCATGTATCAAACTATGTTTTTTGGTTTATGTTATGCATGTAATAATTTTGGACATAAAGCTATGAATTGAAGAGATAACAACAGGAACATAAACAACTTTGAAAGTCATACACAAAAGGGTTATCCAAGAAAGCATAGTGAAACACATAGAAGAAGTTACAACATGCTTGAATCATTGAGCATTGAAGTGGAATGTGACAAGTGTAACAACTTTGGACACATGGCCAAAGATTGCAGAATGGAAGTTCCTCCTAGAGAACCACAACATAACAACAACAATCATAGACAAGAACCTCAGAAGAGAACATGGATAAGAAAGAAGAATCAATATAGCAATGAAGAATGCACGCTCTCTCTACAAGTTAAACATAAGAAGCATGGTTGGTATGTTGACAATGGTTGTTAAAAACACATGACATGTGATAAAGACATGTTTCTTACATTAATAAAGGAAAGAGATGGATTAGTCTCCTTTGGAAATAATGATTCAGCTAAAATCACTGCAAAAGGCACAATCAGTATTGGAAACACGAATACCAAGGAAAAAATGTTCTACTAGTAGAATATATGAAACATAATCTTTTAAGTGTGAGTCAAATGTGCGACCAAGGTCATAAAGTTACTTTCGATTCCCAAAAGTGCGAGATAAGAAAAGAAGGTTAAGGAAAATTGATTGCAACAACTACAAGAACTTCAAGCAAATTATATGTACTAAGTGAAATTGGAAATGAAAAGTGTTGTCTAGGAAAGGAAGATGAAATTTGGCTATGGAACAGAAGAATGGGTCACATACACTTTGATAACCTTTTCAAAGTCAACAAAAAGGAAGCAGTTAGAGAAATTCCCCAGATTACAAAACCAACCAACACTTTATGAAAGCATTGTCAACAAGGAAATCAAACAAAGACCATGTTTAAATAAAAATAATATTCAATGACAAGACCACTGGAAATTGTGCATACTGATCTAGTTGGACCAACTACAACAAAGGGTTAAAAGGTGATAAATACTTTATGTTATTAATTGATGATTATACAAGAATGACTACAGTTTGCTTTCTCAGGAATAAGTCAGAAGCTTTTGAAAACTTCAAGGTCTACAAGGAAATGGTTGAAAATGAAATGGATTCAAAAATCAAATGTTTGAGATTTGATAATGGAGGAGATTTAACTTCAAATTAATTTATGGACTATTGCAACATGCATGGAATAAAAAGGCAATTCTTCGTTGCCAGGAAACCTCAACAGAATGGAGTTGTTGAAAGAAAGAACATGACAATACATGAAATGGCTTGAACAATGTTAATGGATTCCAAATTGACAGATATATTTTGGACACATGCAGTGCATACAACGATTCACATTCAAAACATAGTAATGCTCATAAACACCACTGAAAAAAATCCCTACAAGCTATGGGAAGGAAGACCAACAAATGTGAAGAACTTCAGAGTATTTGGAAGCAAATGCTACATCAAAAGAGAAGATGGCAGACTGAGAAAGTTTGACTCTCGTGTGGACAAAGGAGTACTTGTTGGTTACTCAAGTATAAGGAAAACATACAAGTGTTACAATTTGAGGTTGAACAAAGTTGTGGAAAGAATCAATGTAACAATTGATGAAACAGGTGGATGAGAATTAAAGGAAGAAGAAAATGAATCAATGGAACAACTTTACGAAGAAGAAGGAGAAGTTGAAGAATAAGTAGAAGGGGAAGATGAAGAGGATCAGACAAAAGTAGAAGAGCAAGTTCAACAAGTGCCTCCAAAGACACCTAGCAAATGAGTACAAAAGAATCATCATTTAGATCAGATTATCGGAAATAAATATGCAGGAGTTGAGATTAGAAGAAGAATCCATTAACCAGAAAAAACACACCTAGCACTCTCATCTACGATTGAACCAAACAATTTTGAAGAGGCCAGAAAGGATGAATTTTGGAATAAGTCCATGGATGAAGAATTAGATCAAATAGAGAAGAATGACACTTGGGAATTGGTTCCAAGACCAAAGAATAAGAATGTGATTGGCACAAACTGGGTATTCAGAAATAAATTAAATGAACATGGACATGTTAAAAGGAACAAATCTAGATTGGTATGTAAAGGATATGCACAGGTTGTATAAATTGAATTTGAAGAGACATTTTCTCCAGCTGCCAGAATGGAAGAAATCCAATTTCCCCTAGCTTATGCATGCTCCAAGAATATTAAAGTGTATCAAATAGATGTGAAACCATCTTTTCTGAATGGGGAACTTGAAGAAGAAGTCTACATTGAACAACCAAAAGGATTTCAGTTGTTGGAGAATGCAGATTATGTGTGTAAATTGAAGAAGGCCTTGTATGGTCTAAAACAGGCTCCTAGAGCATGGTACTCTAGACTAGATAAATATCTACAGCAACCAGGGTTCAGAAAATGAAGTGTAGACAATAACCTCTACATCAAGGTAACTCAAGATAGTATTTTATTGATTGAAGTTTATGTTGATGATATTATTTTTGGAAGTATTGATGACATGTTAAGCCAAAAATTTGCAAAGGATATGCATAATGAATTTGAAATGTCATTACTTGGAGAACTATCCTTCTTTATGGGTCTTCGGATATGTCAAAGCAACAAAATAATTTTTATTTATCAAATTAAGTATATGAGAGAAATGCTAAAGAGGTTCAGAATGGAAGATTGCAAACCAGTTACCACTCCTATGCAAACCCATTGCAAGTTGAGAAAATATGATGATTAAAAGTCTACAAACCAGAGGCAATATAGGTCAATGATTGGTAGCTTACTATATGTGACAACATCCAGATCAGATGTAATGCAGGAAGTTGGATAGGTGGCACAATTTCAAGCAGCAGCAAAGGAATCACATGTATTAGTAGTGAAGAGGATTTTCATATATCTCAAAGGAACATAAGATTTTGGATTATGGTATCCAAAAGGAAAGGGTCTATCACTTATTGCCTACACAGATGCAGATTTAACATGTTGCATTGATGACCAATGAAGCACCAGTGGAGTAACGCTCTACTTGGATGAGTGTTTAGTATCATGGTTAAGAAAGAAACAATCATCAATATCCTTATCTACAGCTGAGACAACGTATATTGCAGCAACATCATGTTGTACACATGTTCTATGGATGAAACAAACTTTGAGAGATATACATGTTGAGTATGATGAGCCCATTCCAATCTATTGTGATAATACAAGCGTCATCAGTATCTCAAAGAACCCAGTGATGCACTCCAAGATGAAGCACATTCCAATCAAGTATCACTTTCTATGTAGAGAAGAACATCATATTTGAATATGTGGGCACAAACTGACAAGTGGTAGATATCTTTACAAAACCACTTCCAAGAGAAGCCTTTGAGTATCTTCACCAGAGACTGAGAGTAATTTATACTCCAAAATGAATGCTTTTGAATGATTATCTTATATGTCTTAGATTTACACGAGGAAGCACCATAAAGAGGATAGTTCAGGTTGGGAGATCAATTTCAGGAAAATTTCATTCAGGGGGAGCAACCCCAGATGGAAAGATACCTTTGCCATTGATGGCAAAGGGGGAGAGATTTATTAGATGAAAATATAGAAATGCTTGGAGAAAGTGTAGAGAGGCATGGTTCCAGGGGGGGCAATGGTAAGAGGGGGCATCATAGTGTTTCCATCAATGCCAAAGGGGGATATTGTTGATTAATTAGGTTAGTTTCCATTGATGTCAACCCTTGAAGAAAGTTTGGTAGAGAATTTCGGTAGCACAAAGGTTTGGGTAATGGACCCAAGTTTGTTTGATGGATAATGGTATGAGTTTTTATATATTTGTAGGTAAGAATATTCTATATGGATAGTACATGTCATTCCATTTCCAGTGGTACGTGGAACGTCACATAACTCCTCATGGTTAGAGAGTTATGGCCATGTGAAGTTGGAGAACCCTCATGAGTCATCTAGAAGCCCCAAAAAGTCAAAGTGTTTGCAAAATAAATTATTTAAATAATAAAGTTAATGGAGAAATCCCTAAAATAAGGAAAGTGGGATGCTACATGAAAGTATAAATAAGAGGCAAGTCTCTCTCATTTAATCACACTTGAATATCATTGAATATCTATTTTTTGTGAAAGGTTATTTGGGAAGGTATTATTGATAGAGAAAAATTGCAGTAGAAAAGTGAGGTAGGAAATGTGCGGCAGAAAAAGTGTGGTAGGAAAACTGCGGCAGCAAAAGTGCGATAGAAAAAGTGCAGCAGAAAAATTGCCATAGAAAAATCGTGGTAGAAAAAGTGCAGCAGAAAATTCGCGGCAGAAAAAGTGTGGCAGGAACATGGTTGGGGTCTATTTATGAGAGGTATGGCACATCTTGTTTGAGGTATGTTTTGTGAGCTAGGGTTTATCTCTTGAGATGGTATTGGATGTTAAGTATTGCTGCATATATCATATTTGTTTAGGGATACAATTGGTATTTTTTTGTTGGTATTTGGCATATGGGTATTGGTCTTTTGGTTGTGATGTGTTGCTGAAGTTGTTGGTTTATCTTGAGGCTACATAACAATGAGGTTGTGGCACATGGTTTGATGTAATGGTTTGTGGTATTTGGTCATGGATAGTGTGATGTATTGCTAGAGAAATTTTGATGGTTATATTGGTATATGTATAGGTTGGTGCATGGTTGATGCACTTGTTTATGGTACAGGTTGATTACAGGTTGTTTGGACAAGTTATTGTGACAGGGTTTTTGTACAGGTTTGGTGCATGGTTGATGCATTTGCTTATGGTACAATTTGAGGTACAGGTTTATGTATGGTACATGTTGGCACAAGTTATTGGTACAGGTTGTTACAGGTTGATTACAGGTTGATCGGTATAGGTTTACAACAGTATATCTCACAGTTATAGTGGTTCCATAATTCTACTTCTATGTCAGGGCGGTTGGATGGGGAAAGGACAAGTGGTTGTAGCCACCTTCCAGTTGTAGCCAGAGAACATAGGCGGTTGTGGCCTCCTTCTAGTTGTAGCTATAGAATTGGGGAGTTGGAGATTCCCTCAGGTTGTAGCCTGAGAAACTAGGGGGTTGGAGCCCCCTTCCAGTTGCAGCTGGAAAACAAAGGAAGTTGGTGCTTCCAATTAATGTAATTCTTCAAGACATATAAGAAAAATAATTATGTGGTTTTCTCCCACTTTGGGTTTCCACGTAAAAACATCGGTGTACTATGTATGTGTATGATTGCTCATTTGTTCATTGTTTATTTACTCTACAATTATTGGATGATAATGATACACTGATATAACACTTGCATTATGATGTGGCCCCCCTACTCCCCCGTAGGGTTGCATGACCTCCCAGTCTTGGATCATCCGATTCTTGAGTCGAAAGACTTTCTAGAACCTTAAAGGTCCCCCTCTGTATCTAAACACAGGCCCCCTTAGCTTCCTGGTACAGGTTTGACAACTAGCCGCGACCTTCCCTTTCTCTCTATTGCAAAAAATCAGAGTGTCGGTGTTAGCTCTCTTTTGGATAATCCCGCTCTTGGTGTGACCTGGGGCTATGACCACATGATTGTAGGCAGGATCACAAGCGATTTGGAGTCAAACTTCTTTTGGGCCCACAATGCTCCTCCAGCCTACATGTGTCCTCCAGATGAAACCATGGTTCAAATTGCAGCCCGCCTTATATTCCTTAACCTTCTTGCAACTTTTTTCCTTGCAATGACATGGGATCGTCGATCTCACAATCTTGATGATAACGTCCAAATCGACATTCATATCTGCACTCTTCTTTTCTATGGACCAGATCAACTCTCCTTGAATCAACGGTCAAGGTTCTCTTTGCAATTTCGGACTCCAGAAATTTGAAATCTCAAACTCAACTTCCTTCTGTACCTCACTCTTATGGAGTTAGCAATCTTCAAACACTTGTCCTCTTGATCAATGACCCTACCTTCACCTGGGTGTTTGACCTTTCAGCCTAGATCAATGGTCCAACGACTCCTTCTCGATCGACGATCGAGATTTTCCTCTGGGGCTCCAGACTTGTGAGATTTCAAATCTCAAACCCCTCTTTCTCAATGACTTTTACCCGAGTCTAATATCCACTGACGTGTGTCCTCTTGATCCAACGATCAAGTATTACTTCGGGAATTCACCTGGAGTTAACTGATTTGTGCCACGTCTACTCCGAATCAAATGGCCTAGATCTTATTATGGGACTTCGGGTCTCTGTGCTCCGATGATCTCAACTTTCAAACTGAAATCTCACTTCAAATTTTCTTCGGAGTATGAGATCTGCTGACAAGTGTCTCTCCATAGATCAATGATTCATGTCTCTTCATCTCTTCGTGCTTCAAGAGTTTCAATTCTCAACTTTCACCTTCCTCTAGATATTTGGAGCTGCTAACATGTAACCCCCTTGGTTTCAACGGTCTAGATATGCTCCATCTCTCTAGTTCTCCACACTTCAGGATTTTCAAGTCTCAAACTTGACTCCTTGTGCTCCCATGATATCTGATGGCTCTCGCTTGATCAATCAGACGACTAAGATTCCACCTCGACGTTTCGGGTCTCCGAACTCTGGGAATATCAAGTTTCACCTCCGATATCTTCTCTCCTCTGTACATGAAGTGATAAGATTCACACACTTCCTTCTGATCCGATGAATGCCGATATTCTTCTCTATGATCCAACGATCACGCTCCTCTAGATCTAATGACCACGATCAAGTTGCGAACTTGGCTTTCGTGAGTTCTTGTGATTCTTCCCTTTGACTTCTTTGATGTGCGAGTCAGCGGAATGTTGATCGCTCGCCATGCGTCTCTTTCGATGGAAGGTTTTGATGATGTCGGGACTTTGTGACTTCACAAAGTTTTCTCTCCTGTGCAACTCAAAAGGGTTAAAACTCGTGCACTTTCCTCTAAATCCAACGGCTGTTGGTTCATGCTATCAGATCTGACAATTGAGATATGGTTCTCCTGTGCTCGTTCCTCCTCTGCCTGGACGTAGATATAACAGTCCAACTTCTTCTCCACAACCGATCAGACGATTGTTGTTGCTCCTACTCCTGATCTTTAGACCTTCTTCGACTTAAAATATTTTGTCAATGTTCGAAAGGTCTCGACCTTTGAACTTCTTCCGATGGACCCAACTCTTGGTCTCGCTTCGCTCTTGTAGCATTATCCCTCCTTTGAGCTTTCGAGCTTAGAATAAGTCTGAATCTTTCACAACCTCTATGTTATCCCTTCTCAGCTTGACCTCCTCGAAGGTTTCGATCCCCCATGCACACCTTGCATTCTTGAGATTTCATCAAACTCAGATCTGAAGGATTTCTTGAACAATAAATACTTCTCACCCTCTTGGTCTTCTTCTGCTCAATGAACTCCTTGTAGAGATTCTCCTCATAGAGTATTCAGTAACTCTATTTCTCCTGAATTCGACACGATTTCTTCTGTGCACACTTGCACCATCTCAATGCCCACTTGGTAGAGCTTTGACAGAGTTCTAAGTAAATATATTTTCTCTGTGCTTATTTCACACAGTTCCCCCCCTCTAAGGTAATCAGTAACCTTAGGGTTCCTCTTGAGCTTGTGATCGCTTTGGTGCACCCTCCTGACACGTTCTTTTCTGACTCCACAGAGTTCAGATGCACACTCCTTGCGCTGGATACAAAAACTCTAATTTTCTGTTGTGCACTCCTTGCACAATCTAAAGAATCCAGAACAATATTACAAGACTCGATGAAGATAAATGAAATCTATCTTCCTACTGTAAATAAATCTTATCATATATCTATAACATTCATTCGTGAAACACATAAACACCCAATATACAGGAAAAAATTCTTTTCTATTATCTTTGTGTGTCTATACAAATGTTTACAAAACTAGATTGTAACAAAGCCCCAGTTCTCTCAAGGTCTCTCTCTTAGAACTATTCTACCTCCTCAGGCCTCTCTACCCAGACCTCTCTATCATTCTCTGACTATCTGCCTTATGAAATCTGACACAAGATCTCCTTACAAAATAGGGGCTCTATGAGCTTGTCCTCTCTCACCTAACCTAATCTATTACATTGATTTTTTCATAAATGTTTACCCAAACCTAACCACGATCTAGGCCTGCTACAAGAAACCTTTTAAATGAAATCCAACCACTACCTATACAAAGGCATGGCCTGGAATTTACAACCTTACAACACAAAAATCCGTATAGGATTATTTCAAATTAAAAAAATGGGAGCTTTAATGCCTCTCCCTTTCTCCATTGCGCGTTTGTGTGCTGGCGTGATGGCACATTTTCTGAGGTGGAGCGATGCTCCTGCATCACATTATATGGTTGAAAAGGTTTAAATTGCTCTATTACTGATTCACCTCCCCTCTCATTAATCCAATAGTTTTTTTCTTGCGACCTTCATGTTCTTCTTCATCTTTGGGATCCATGGAATATTCTATAGATTTATTGAAGAAAATATTTTCATCAAAAGTCACATATTTGTTTATTTCAACCTTCTGTTGACGTGGGGGATATATTCTATAAGATTTTGATGACTCACTATATCCAATGAATATGCCCTTCTTTCTTGAAGGTTCCAAATTCTTTCTTTTTTCCTTGGGAACATGAATATAGAGAGGACAACCAAAGATCCTCAAGTGTTCAACACTTGAATTATTTCTGGAAAAGGTGTCTTTTGGAGTCATGTTATTCAATATACGATGAGGAATTCTATTATGACCATATACAACTATCATAGTTTCTTCTTCCCATAGAAACATGGATTGATTCTGGTAATTCATCATTTCCTTAACAAATTCTTCAATGCATCGTTTCTTTCTTTCTGCCACACCATTTTGTTTAGGATTTTTTGGTATAATTAGCTCCCTCGTAATCATGGCTTTTACAAAAGGAAACAATATCCTTAGAGGTGTATTCTCCTTCATTATCGAACCTCAATATCTTTATCCGGTTATTGAGGAGGTTGACATTGGTCCACACACATCTGAGTGTATCAGGTCCAAAACTCATTTTTCTTTACATGCTTCCTTTAGAATTGGTACTTAGTAAGATCACCCGCCTCACCACTAGATGGACTCATATGATCCATGTCTGCAACTGTCATTGTAGCTCCTTCTCAGAGCCATTTCCTGTGACCAAGGTGACATGCCTCGGAGAAAAACAAGAGATATATCCTAGAGGAGATGTTAGTTCATTTTGAAAACAACTGCAATAAGAATCTATATCAATAGTACTTATATACAACCAAGTATACCTATCAGTGATAGAACCTTTCAAACATTGTCACAATTATAGTGTTTACTTATAAACTTGATATGTGCAATTTGAAACTTAACAATTTGATCAATCAAACCTGGAACTTGGAGCCTCAATTGTTAGGGAGGATGAAATTGTTCCTCTGAATGTATGGAATCCAAGATCACTACTTGGACAAGGTCTCTTGTACATCCCCTGCAAACACACTCATGCTTTGCTAGATGATATAACTTAAAAAGCATATACAAGTGCATAGCTTTGAAATTTGTAGCATCATTCAACTTGTCTTTTAATCTAAAACTAGAGACCATCTTGACAAGCAGAGGTTAGAAACTCAATAAAAAAGGTTCAATGATTAGAACAAGCTAGAAAGCCTAAAATTTCAACTTTGACCATAAAAATCAATTTTGACCAAAAGTCAACCTTTGACTTTGACCAAAAATTCAAACTTGATGTTTTTGCTGGATAAGGGTACCAGAGGGTGCACTAGGATAGGTTTCACTAGAATACCCAAAAATTAGGTCCAAATGTTTTACTTAAAGTTCCCAAGAATTTAGGTTAGGGTTTGTTGCAGTTGTAAATCAAAAACCTTAGTTGCAGCTACAACGAGCTTGACAAGGAACTCCCATTCTACCTTCCAATGATCAGACTGTTTTGAAGGTAGTGTGAGACCATAACATGTAATTCCCATATAATTCTAAACATCATTAAGTTTCCTAAACATTTTATGAATGTAAACCGAAACAAAACTTCATAGCATGATATTGACTTTTATAACAACAACTTCAACAACTTAGATTTATCAATAAATATTGAATTCATGGCAGAATGAAATAAATACATAACTTAACAAGTACCTGGATCTGATGCTAATTTACATTGCCTCTTTGCCTTGCTGTTGCCTTTCTTCTCCCTGCTACACAGATCAACCCTGCCACAATAGGAAAATAACTGCCCAAAACTACTATCCTCCTTGCCAACTAGGAAAACTACCTAGCTCCAGGATATCTACGGATATCCTGGCCCTCTGTGCCCAAAACCTCCAACAACTCGGTGCCTCCCCTGATCAAAAGCCACAGTCCAGAACACTCTGTTCCTTGCTCCCGGCAAGCCAACAGTCCACAGAGAATACCACAGGCTCACAGTCGATACCACAGTGCACAACAAATACCACTGTGCATAGAAATTCTGCTCACGGCACAATGCAATGGCTCTCGGCCAGTACAACTGGCTCAGCAATACAGTCCGCAACATCCATCCCCACCGAATGGTGTGCACATACCCCTCTTCTCGTCCCTTCTTCCTCCATGCCGACTCCCACAATTACTTCACAACCACCCTCCGTCCCCCATCCTTCGTCATGAGTTAATGTTTTATCTTCTCGGGATCCATGGCTATCCCTCTCTGCACACGCCACCATTTTATATTATTTTTCATTGATCTTTTAATTTTACTTCACAGGTCATTAAATGTGATCTGTAGTTTGAATTATTACTCAGTTAACCATAATTAAATTCTGTTAATTAATTTTACTTTATAATCTTAAGCATGTATCCAATTAGGTTCGTTACATTTATGATTGGAGAAAGAATTTAGACCAAAGTAATTATGAAGGTCAAAACTTCTATCTATTAAAAAAAATGTGCTTAAGGAAAAGGAGATGCGATTCAAAGAAGAATATTTTGGAAATGTTTCCTATTCAAGAGAGGCTTTTCATTCTCTTAATTCATCTACTTATTAGTTTTTGTATCATGATCTCTTTATTGGTTTGATCTTTCAAGAAGCCACCCATTATCCTATTCAAATAAATTATGTAGGGCCGACCCTTTTGAGGTACTTGATGGTAGTAATATGCATATGGAAGATAGAGAGGATAATGCCTCTTCCCATGAACTTAGTACTTTGATGCCTTATCAACCTTTTTCATGGGATGAAGGAAATGTTGTAGCAAATGTATATCACACCATGCCTTCTTCTGTTTCATCTTCATTTTTTTTATTAATAGAGAGTCCTCTTGTTCAAGTATCCCTTTAGTTGAGATTGTTGATGTTAATGGATTCCACCATTGTATTAAAGATATGATTTATACCATGGTGAGTGCTAGTCCATTTATATCATTTGATCCCACTAATGTATCTAAAGTTCATGGTTACTTGAAGTATGAGCCCAATGAGGCTTGCCAAGACTATGAGGAACTTTTTTCTACACCGATGGTTATGTTCGACCCTCATTCTTTTGGCTTGTTTTCAGGAATTTTATAATATTTTGATGTGCTCATTTAACCATAGACAATATCACAATTTTTTCACCCAACCATAGGCATGCAACCACCCCTAAGCACCTTAACCATTGTTAGATAGAATGATTCCGAAAATCCACACTAGAACCAATAGATAAACCCTAGTTGCAGAAGTAGCATGAGATGGAACCAAAAAACACCATCCCACTATAGCAACATCACAAAACAAGAGGAACACACCTTCTCCAAGGGTAGTGCACAAGAGAGAGAGAGAGTCCCCACAACCACAGAACAAGAAAAATACTCAACTACAACAGTTGCAGTTGCACTTCTTCCCAATAATACCACCAAGAATATCACCAATAATATCTCCAAGAGATACTAGAAGGTAGGGTGCATATCTTGGGCTAGATAGCGCTAGAGAGAGAGACCAAGAATCACCCCAAAATATGATCCTTTCATTCTTGCAACTGCAACTCCAGACTTGCGCTATAGTTGAGAGAGTGAGTGAAGTGAGTGTACAAATGAGATAGAGAACCTCCTATTTATAATGGTTATTTTCACCTATCTGGGTTGACTTGTCTTTCTGGAAGATAATACATTTATATTATTTATTCTACTGAGTTGACTTGTCTTCTAGGGCTTTTATACATCTGTTTGGGGTTTCTCTTGCTTCCGGAATATTCTATTCTAGCCAAATGTTACACATGGAGGTTAATACCTCCCCCAAATACCATAATATAAACACTCCCAACCAATACAAATATCACCAAATATGAGGACAAAACCATTCCTCTCAACCAATACAATTTCACCAAAATATGAGAACAACCTTGTCCTCCAATAACCATACAAATAAAAAAAAACAAACCTCAGCAAATATCCTATCTTCTTCCCACAAATATTCTGCAGACCACCTTTATGACTTGCTGACGTCACATGTTAGCATGTACGGCCATGTACCTTCCTAGAAAAAATATGTATGGATGTATGAGACTGTTCCCACTAAAACCTTCATACGTATGTGACTATTCCCATTGCAACCTGCGTACGTATGCAACTATTCCCACTAAAACCCATGTACATGCACAAAAAAATGTACCAACACTTCCATATGATTCTCTCTAGTTGTACAATTTCTTCCTTTTGTGGCTTCCTCTTTCTCCCACACAAGTGGTGTGATTTTCCCTGCTAAGACCAAAAAATAGAGGGTCCTCAATCCTAGACTAGATTTTCGACCATGCAAAATTTCCCTTTGCTGAAAATCACCAAGCCTCCTAGCACAAGTGAAAACTCACTTATGCTAGCTCCAACATATCTCCACACACTATACAATATTAAATTTCACAATGACCTATCTCTTATTTATACAAGTCTAGGGGTTAGCATGAGAAGCCTCTCCACAAATTCAACACCAAATTAAACTTTCCTGTAGGTGTGAAGCCCCATCACCAAACCCATGAAACCACAAATTCATTCCAAAGGTGGTTTTCACCAAACTGAAAGTGTGATGTGGTTCCCACGATGATTCCCACATGCCCAACACCTAGGGACATGTGAGAATACCTGCCTAAATCTACAAAACATCAACACTCCCTCTTAGTGAGGGATGTATTCTCATCAAACTCCATAAGTGGGAATGCCTCTCGATGCTAAAAAAACATCAACACTCCCTCTTAGAAAGTGAGGCATTCCATCCTCCATCATCACCTGGAAGTATCTTTGTCTCCCATCCTAGGAGTACCTATGCCTCCCGCATTGGATCTGCTATCACAATTGCACTCCAATCTGTTGGTATGTTTTACACGCAGTGTATTCTTGTCATTGATGGCAAGTATAACAACGATGATGGCTTGAGTACAAGAAGGATGTGCCAGGTGGGCTCTAGAAGTCTTTTGGGAAGACGATGCAGAGCAAGCTCAACAAGATTAGAGTATGCAGTGATGGATCTCATTGAGATTTCTCAATGAACGTCAGATCTGAGCCATAGGTCCGATCGGCGTTGGATCCAGGAGAACCTACACACCCTTTAATGAGCAAGGTGACATGCGAAACCCCAAAAAATCCAAAATAGGCACCTCAATGAAGACTCCATTTCGAAGTTTCGGTTACCGGGAGATGGAGAAGTCAAGAGTCGAGACTCTCCAACACAGGAGTCCCAAAGTTGCGAAATGAGAAACCCCAAAATCGCAAAACAGGCGCATCGCTTGAAGTTTTGGCTACCGGAGTTTCGAATACCGAGAGATAGAGATGTCAAGACTCTCATCATTAGGAGTCCCGAAGTGCCTAAATGCGAAATCCTGAAAACCCGAAACAGGCGCACCACTCGGAGTATTGAATACCGGGATTTCGGTTACCGGGAGATGGAGATGTCAGAAACTCTCATCATCAGGAGTCCCAAAGTACCAAAAGGAGAAATCCCAAAATCCTGAAACAGGCACACCACTTGAAGTATTGAATACCGAGATTTTGGTTACCAGGAGATGGATATGTCAGAGACTCTCATCAACATGAGTGTCGAAATCGCAAAATGTGAAATGGAGAAATGATCTAAGTTGTTGGTTCGAGGAGATCATGGACCATTCATCCGACTCCATTTCAAAGTATTGGATACCAGGAGATGGAAATGAAAAAGACTCTCATCATAAAGAGTCCTGAAGTCATGAAACCCAAAGTCGTGAAATGATAAAGACTCCATACCAGAGTTTCAGATACCGAGAGTAGGAGGAGTCAAGAGTGAAGACTCTTCATCACAAGAGTCCCAAAATTGTGAAACCCGAAGTCGTGAATTGTCACATAGTACATACCTAAGGTTCATATATTGGGAGTTGGAGATGTCAAGGTCTTTCACCACAGGAATAACGAAATGCCGATTCGCTGAAATGAAAAATGCTGGAGTACCGGACCGTTGATCTGAATCCATTTCAGAGTTCCAGATACCGAGAGTTGAAGTGTCGAAATACTTCACCACCAAGAGTGCCGAAATGCTGAAATGCCGAAACACAAAATTGCGAAATGCATTTTCGACTAAGGATGAGGTCACAACCGTTGGTCACATCGGCGGAAGATGGGGGAAGGAGTTAGTGAAGACAAGCTCCTTTTCAAAGTTTCGAGGGTCGGGAAGTGGAGAGTACTAAAATCCTCCACCACGGTGATCCGAAAATGCTGAAGAGAGAAATTGTGAAATGAACGCAAAATTTAGAGAAGTTAATCCAACAGTGCAGATGAAACTGAAGAAGATCGGAGGGCTACTGTAGCACTTCTCAGTGTAACTGCTAGAAACAACTAATGGTTTCTGCCAGAGGACTCAAAGAGACTTTTGTGTGATTTCCATAGGAACTGAAGGGTCACAAGGAATCTTCCAGTAGGAGAAAAGACTATTTGTGGAGGCTATTGACAGCTGGAAGAGCATTGGAGCCGTTAACTGTGATAGAGAGGTTGAGGTCGACTGCAACAGAAGATGAAGAATCTCAAATGCCTGTGATGTGAAGCAATTTGATCATGGAATCCAGTGATGATGGATAGAGGGGCTTAACAAATAGAGAAGCTAAAGAGTTGCCATGATGAAGAGGCAGAGCACTCGACATGCAGAGTTACGAGTATGCAGAACCATTGCATACAGAGTATGCACAAGATGCACAGGGAGTATAAGAATGTGGAGAAAAGTGTTAATGTTTTATGCCATTATTGTAGTTCTTTGCATTTCAATAGATAAGAGAAACATAAGAACAAGATCACTGAGAAATACACATTCACAAGAGACACAACATTTATCCTGGGAAACCCTCTAGGGGAAGAAAACCTAGTAAAAACTTCCTTATCATAAATTGCCAATACAATGTCAAGAGATAACTCAAACCAATACATATAGTCCTCTCCAAAAGATGTGCCACTCTTCTCCCTCTCTCCAACTGGTAATTTGCAGCTTGCCTCTTAGAAATGAGCAAGTGTGTTGTGATGAAATGAGGTGCTAGCCTCATGTATTTATACAAGTTCTGGCACGTGTGAAGTGTCTCTTCACTGGCAGGGATGACTTCTCAATCTGGGTGGGTAAACCCACCTTTATTATATTTCTGGGTCTCTTAATTAACTGTTGGGGCAGACTTCTTATTCTACCTATTATAATTGTCTATTGACCAATCCGCAAAAATGGATTTGGTCATAATACAATTACCGACATGATTAATCCACAATGGGGATTAATCCTATGAATAAAATAACAATAATAATAAGAATACTCTTTGTAGTTAAATTATTTTAACACTCCCCCTTAACAAGAAGGGTATTCTTCAACAACATCGGGAGAGAGAGGTCTGTATCATCAGTGGCATCAAGAGGACAGTATCATCAATATCATCTTGGAACATTGGCTGGCAAATTTACGAGTCATCAGAATTTTTCTTCATCGACAACATCATCATTCTTGAAAGAATGCCATCATCATTTGCATCAATATGTATCAATAAAAATGATACCTCATCACAGCACTAGGCTGGCACATCATAGTACTACACTGGCTCAATGTCACAGCTGATAAGTTGGTAGCTCAGTGTCAATCACATCTTGCTTTACGTCTAACAACTAGGTCAGAATAAAGGTATATATATATCATCTTGCTTTACGTCTAACAACTGGGTCAGAAGCAAGGAACACATCAACATCTTGCTTTACGTCTAACAACGAGGTCAGAAGTGAGGAATCATCTTGATTTATGTCTAACAACTAGGTCAGAAGCAAGGAACACATCAACATCTCGCTTTACATCTAACAAGGAGGTCAGAATCGAGGAACCATCTTGATTTACATCTAACAACTAGGTCAGAAGAAAGGAACACATCAACATATCGCTTTACGTCTAACAACAAGGTCAGAAGCGAGGAATCATCTTGCTTTATGTCTAAGAACTAGGTCAGAAGCAAGGAACACACACCATCATGCTTTACGTCTAACAGTGAGGTCAGAAGCAATGACTCATCTTGCTTTACGTCTAACAACGAGGTCAGAAGCAAGGAACACATAGCATCATGCTTTACATCTAACAACGAGGTTAGAAGCAATGACTCATCTTGCTTTACATCTAACAACTGGGTTAGAAGCAAGGAACACACAACATCATGCTTTACGTCTAACAACAAGGTCAGAAGCAATGAATCATCTTGCTTTACGTCTAACAACAAGGTTAGAAGCAAGGAACACACAACGTCATGCTTTACGTCTAACAACGAGGTCAAAAGCAATGACTCATCTTGCTTTACGTCTAACAACGAGGTCAGAAGAAAGGAACACACAATGTCATGCTTTACATCTAACAGTGAGGTCAGAAGCAATGACTCATCTTGCTTTACGTCTAACAGCGAGGTCAGAAGCAAGGAATATATATACTCCCTCTTTCAGGGAGGGTCCTTTTGGACTATACCAAGCTTATCTCTAAAGTGTTCAAACTTTACACGAGATAGAGGTTTGGTCAACACGTCAGAAACCTGTTCATCTGTGCTAATGTACTGGAGCTTCAAGGCTCCTCTCTGTACCATGTCACGGATGAAATGATAGCAGATTTCTATGTGCTTCGGCCTGTCGTGGAATACAGTATTCTCTGTCATCTTTATGCAGCTCTGGTTGTCACATAGAATCATGGTTGCTCTCATCTTCAAGTCAAATATGCCAGTCAACAACTTTCAAAGCCATATAGCTTCGTAGCTAGAAAAACATGCGACAATGTACTGTGCTTCCGTTGTGCTGAGAGCAATACTGGATTGCTTCCTACTCTGCCACGAGATCATGTCTGATCCCAAAATGAAACAACATCTAGAAGTGATTTTTCTGTCAGCAACACTTCTTGCCCGATTTGCATCAGTATATCCACTCAATGTAAAGTTATGATCTTCATCATAGCTGAGACCATAATCTATTGTACCTTTAAGGTATCTCATCACATTTTTTGTAGCCACTAGGTGAACACGTCTGGGCTCTACCAGAAAGTGACTCAAGGTGTTCACTACAAAATAAATTTCTGGTCTGGTGTTCGTTAGGTACATCAACAATCCAATAATCTGTCTGTACAGTGTGGCATCTATCAACTCTGATGAAGTATCGACCAACAGCTTCAGCTTCGCTTCCATGGGTGTATTCATGGGCTTGCATTCTAGCATGTCGAATCTCTTTAAGATTTTGACCATGTACTTCCCTTGGTTAAGGAAGATCCTTTCTAGACTCTGCCATACCTCAAGACCTAAGAAGTAATGCATTAGGCCAAGGTCTTTCATTTCAAATTCTGCGGCAAGTCTCTGTTTACATTCGGCGATGAGCTTTTCTTCTCTAGTTAAGAATAAGTCATCCACATACAGTAGTAACATTATTGGTTCATTATCCATAATTTTGAAGTAGATATTTGAGTCTGCTTTACTCTTGGTAAGGCCTAAGCTCATCAAGAAACTGTCTATACGACCATACCAAGCTCTGGGAGCTTGCTTCAATCCGTATAAGGCTTTCTTCAATCGATAGACATGAGACTTCCTGTCTTCAACCTCAAATCCTTGGGGTTTCTCTATATACACTTCCTCTTCGATAACACCATTCAGGAAAGTTGTCTTCACGTCCATCTGGTGCAACTTCCATTTCATCTTGGCAGCAAGGGCTATAATGGTTCTGATCGAAGTGTATCTGGCTAGTGAATGTCTCTTCATAGTCAATGCCTTCCTTATGGTAAAATCCACGAGCGACAAATATTGCTTTATATTTCTCAATACTTCCATCAGTAGCATGTTTTGTTTTGAAGTGCCATCTGTAGGATACCCCATCTTTATTCTTTGGTCTGGGAACTATTTCCCATACTTTGTTCTTCATTATGGATTGGTATTCCTCTGTCATGGCATCTGTCCATTCCTTCTTTTGAATGAATTCTTCAAAGCAGGTAGGCTCTTCATCTAGTAGATTACACATCAAAGCCGTGTCACTGGAGAATGGCTTTGGTCTTTTTACTTGTCTCGAGGTTCCTTCTGGAACACCATACTTCTCTCCATATTGAATAAGCTCTCTTGCTCAAGCATGCTTTATTTTATGGGAGAAGGTCATTTGAGGAGGTTCTCGAACTTCTGTTATATCATGGTATTCAGGAGTCTCCTCATCAGGGGAAGTTACGACTTCCTTCTCTGGTTCTGCAACTCTAGGAACTTCCCTCACGGATTCTGCAATCCTGGGATTTACAGGTTCCTCTTCATATACTTCTTCAAGATGGCATCTTCTTGATTTCTTAAGTGTTGCTTCTTCATCAAAGGTCACACCCCTACTGATTTCAATATGGCGGTGACCAGGTATGTAGATCCTGAAGGCCTTGGAGACCTCACAGTATCCCAAAAATATTCCCTTCTTATCGGAGGGTTCTAGCTTGTTTCTTTTCTCTTTCGATATATGAATAAACACTGGACAGCCAAATATTTTGAGATGGCTTACCTCTGGCTTATTTCCGGTAAACATCTCTTCAGGGGTCTTGAACCCAAATTCGCTATGGGGTAATCAGTTCTGCACATAAATAGTTGTCATTGTTGCTTCTTCCCATAAGCACATATGAAGATATTGATCATGGATTATAGTCTTCACAGCTTCTAGCATGGTTCTGTTCTTCCATTCAGCTACACCGTTTTGTTGGGGATCTTGATCCCAACATCTTTGCAGATATTCACGAACTCTTTTGAGGTATATTCTCCTCCATTATCTGACCTGAGTATCTTAATCTTCCTTACATAAATGTTTTCTATCAAGGCTTTGAATTCCTTGATCTTGCTGAACACTTCAAATATATCCAGGTCTTTTACAAGAATAATCATTAATGAATGATACATAGTATACATACCCACTAATGGAGGATGATGGCATTGG
Organism: Picea engelmannii; assembly: GCA_009831015.1. Taxonomy (NCBI): domain Eukaryota; kingdom Viridiplantae; phylum Streptophyta; class Pinopsida; order Pinales; family Pinaceae; genus Picea; species Picea engelmannii. Next base: position 128,686 of record ML782840.1, read on the forward strand.
GCCACACACGTTTGAATGAATGAGTTCCAGTACTCCTTCTACTTTGCTTCCCCTCTTCAGAAATGTGTTCTTGATGTTCTTCCCTTGTTTACATCCATTGCATACGCCTTCATGGTCACCTATGAGTTCTGGTAAACCTATGACCGCTTTGCATATGTATGGTAGTTCCTTGTAGTTGATGTGAGCTAATCTTCTATTCCAAGATTCTTCAATGGCGTGGGTCATGGTAGCTTATGAGTGACCCTTTAGCTCATGCAAGTCACCTTCTTCTCTTCCAATGATGATTGCTTCATTTACGGTCTCTCCTTTAGCACGTTGCCTTATGCAACCTTCATTATAGCTTCCTCATGTGACTTGGAGCAAGGTCAACAAAAAAACAAACAAGAATAATATCATTCTTGATAATATAAAGTAATAGCACGAACAATCATCATAGTAGCTCCTTTAGAGCTATCACTTATAATTTATCTGAAGCAAAGATTAAAGGTAAGGAATACAATATAAAATGAGGTCAACACTCTCATAGTGTTGTGACCAAGCATTCTTCCATGGCAATCTGGAACTAACACACGAGGTTTCTCCTAGAGGAGGTGTTAGTCATATCAGGCAAAGTATTTATCTCTATATTCTCACATGCTATCAAGTATAGTACTTTACGACGATTGTTATCTCAACTAAAGTCATCAACTTGTCATGTGTACCTTTGAATCTTGATTAATCAAACCTGGAGCCTTGTCCTCAAGAGTGAGTGCTTGCTTTTCTTCTAGCGCTCCTTCACTCAAGTGACAAGTACTTTCTTCAAGTTGTCTATTGCACTAAGATAATACGCTATCTTGACAGAAGGTTAGGTTAGAGGATAAGCTCTATGATCAACTTTTAATTCTTCTAATAATTTGATCATAGCTTCAACATGCAACACTGATCAAGATAATTTCATAACAAATAGATGCATA
>ML782840.1:147450-171838 GCA_009831015.1 Picea engelmannii
ATTGGATGCTCCCTCCATCATTGTAGTGAAACCTACTAAAACAAATGGATCCTCCATGGAAGGCACACAACTCATAGAATCCTCATGCCTTTGAACCTCCTATATGGCCTCCTCAAATCATGACACTTCATGTCAGTCCTGGAAGATGCCTCTCTCCCACATGAAACTAAGGTGGAATCCCTCTAAAATATGACTCTCTCTGAGTCTGTACAAACTTCGAAGCCATATGATCCCTCTAAACATGTCAACCTCCTCTAAAGTATAATATTCTATAAAATTTCTTGGGAGGCTACTCCTCCCTACTATATATTAAGGGATGACTCCCTCTGAGCTCTAATATAGCTCCCTTTGAGCCAACACTACTGATGGGACTCCCTGCCTCATCATTGGTGGAGATACTTTCTCCTTCTCAACCTATGCTACTAGTGGGGAAACCTGCCTCACCACTAATGGATTTACCTTCTCTTTCTGTGCTACTAGTGGGGCCACCTGCTTCACCACTGGTGGAACTACCTTCCTCACCACTGGTGGAGGAACCTTCTCCTCCTCATCTATCATTCATATCCTCCTTGGACACTAATCGATTCCATATACTATCAAACCATGGAAATATCTCTCATGCATAGATCCCCTGCACAAAAGGTTCCCAAGACCTGGGAAGCCCTATCAAATCAAAATCCAATAACACTTGTCCATCCTGGAACAACACTATGTATCCCTACTCCTTAATACCTAAGGTTGAGAACACACTATTGGAACCCATAAAACTTTTTTCACTTGTAACACCTCCCTTAACTCCATCTAGAATACCATTTCTCTAGATCCCTATACTACATGCCTAGTCCTCCTACCAATATTCTCGTACATACTTGAGTTAGACACTATGAAGATCTTGAACAAATATTGTGCCTCTGTCATGTGCCAGTGGTCCCCACTATATAAGAACAATGAAATCCTCCAAGGAAAGCATCTTTCTTCCCTATGTCACGACCATGCAATGAACTAAAAACTCTTTGTGTCTACACATGCTATAATTGATAATGTTTCCTTTTGTGAACAGTTCTAAGCTATGGTTGGACACTTAATATAGTACACTCTAGACCACCATAGCTCATCTTTGCAAGTGTCCTCATCCTTTTGGGTCAAATGCCTCATACATTGTCATACCTCGACAATGTGCAACTCTTCATCTCAATTAAGACTCTATCTTGTCAAATTCCCATCCACACGAAGCTATCTCATCCATGCCAAAACATTTGAGCTGCAACCATCACATATCACTATGATAGGTCATCAGAAGTACATCCTCGAAGTTGGAAATATGCAACATAATATACTACTATGATATGGGATCTCCACCAATCCACTAGAACTCCCAACCTTCCACACCACCAAGTTGAAATAGTCCACAACTCCCTGTCTTAACAATATTCTCCATGTCTCAACCCAGAGACCATATAACGTGTTGCTACCAAGAACAATCATTGTAGCTCCCTCTCAGAGCTAAATCCTCAACATTGCTACAACTCCCTCTTAGATATGTCACCTGTGACCTGCCCGAAACAAGAATAAGAAATATGAAACCACCTATAGCAGTTATGTGTCTCAAATATGATCCCCTTCTCTTCAAATCCCAATATCTGAAACCATGTCAATTTTCACATGAAACTCTATGTGAATAATTTCTATATCTAAAAAATTGCTTCCTAGTGATCTGATAGTAAAACCTTAGTTGTTGTCACTGAACAATTTTACACTGAAAATTATTGACTGAAATTATATACAACAGAAACATAAAATATCATAGATGAATCATTAACACATATGAGACACAATATTTATGTTCTTGTAACCTTATCGAATTCAGAAATCTTGAGAGAAAAACCAACCCTCCCATCCAATACAAATATCACCAAATCTAAGGACAAAATTCATCCTCTCAACCAATACAATTTCATGAAAATATGAGAACAATTGTGTCCTCCAGTAACCATACAAATAAAAAAAAACAAACCTCAACAAATATCCTGGAAATATATTATTCCCACAAATCTACTGCAGACCACCTATACAACCCACTGACATCACATGTCAGCCTGTACGGACTTGCACATGCCCATAAAAACTCTTTACAAATGTATGTGACTGTTCCCACTGAAACCCACATAAGTACATGATTGTTCCCACTACAACCCAAATATGTATGATTTTCTCTAGTCGTACATTTTCTTCCTTTTTCAGATGCCTCTATTTCCCACACAAGTGGTGTGCTTTTCCTTGCCAAGAAAAAAAAAATAGGGAGTCCTCAACCCTAGGCCATATTTTCACCATGCGAAATTTCCCTTTGTTGAAAATCACCAACCCTCCTAACACAAGTGCAGAGTCACTTATGCTAGCTCCATCGTGTCTCCACACACTCTACAATATGAAATTTCACAATTACCTCTCTTATTATACAATTCTAGGGGTTAGCTTGAGAATCCCCTCCACAAAGTCAACACCAAATTAGAATTTCTTGTTCGTGTGAATCCCCATCACAACCCCACAAATCCCATCACCAAACCCATGAAGCCCCAACTTCATTCCAAAGGTAGTTTTCACCAAACCAAAAGTGTGATGTGGTTCCCACGATGATTCCCACATGCCCAATGCCTAGAGCCATGTGAGAATACGTTCTCGAATCTACAAAAAATCAACACTCCCCCTTAGCGAGGGAGGTATTCTCACTAAACTCCAGAAGTGGGAATGCCTCCAAATGTTACTAAAGCATCAACATCAAGTGTTGCATAAACACTAGTTATTTCTTTCAAAGTTCATTCATTAATGGCACATATTATTAGAAATCAATATCATTAAATGTCAACTAGGGTACACAATCATATGAGTGTATTTTAATATGTTGGAAATCCCTCAATCCAATGATTTGCAAGATGATACAAGACGTTTTTATCACTATTTTTTACTTCTAGAAAATTTGTTTTTATGTTTGTGTTATAAATACAATTGTTATTAGAAAGATAAATGATATGATTGAATGCTCTACTCATGCAATATACATAGAGCTATTAAACTTTGATGGAATTTGTAGTTGTCCAAACAAGAAATAAAAAACATATACAAAATTACCCTACTTAACAAAGAGTCTAATCATTATGTTAGAGAGGCCTTGTTAGGGACCTACAATGTTCTTGGATTTTTCATTGCAAACTTGAGTTTACCCCAAGTCTGTTTTGACACTTGAGGTCGTGGAACATCACCTTTCATTGGACAAAGGAGCTTGGTCAGCCTTCGCCTACTACAACTAAACTATGACTCTTCACTTAAGGTATGCCTATAAATTCACCTTAACATACAATGTATCAAATGCCTCTAATTCCTACTCAACCAAGTTCATTAGAGATCGTCGTGATAATAAAATCTCTAGATTCATCATTATGATTTAACCATTTTCCACATTTCTCATTGTTCAATGGTTTGACATCTATCCTAAGTGTGATTTGACATATATATTTACTTCTGAGTAGTTTCTCCATGTAGTATTTGCAATAATAATATTTTGATTGTGAAATGAACCTTATGTGGGTTAGAAGTAGCCATTTTACAAAAAAAAGAGAAAAATTTAGAATTGTCTAAAACAAACTATAACACTTTGAAGAGCTTGGAAAAATAAATAGAAAACAAGGGACTCAAAACCGAATCCATATGAGTTGTTCCTAGTCAACCAAGTTCTTTAGAGATCAACATGCCAATAAGAAATCAAGCTTCATCATTATGATTTAACCATTTTCCATGTTTCTCATTGCCCAATGGTGTGTCATCTAGCCTAAGTGTGATTTGATATAGATATTCACTTCTGAGTAGTACCCCCATATAGTATTTACAATAATAATGATTTGTGCTTTTTAACAAAACATTATGTGGGTCAGAAGTATCCATTTTATGAAAAGGAGAACATTTGTAGAATTATCTAAAATAAACTATAACACTATGAAGAGATTGAAAAAAATTCAAAAAAAGGGGACTCAAAATTAAATCCATTTGAGAAAGTCATTCCTGTAGAAAGCTACAAAAATGAGGACGAGCCTTGTCGATCTATAAATAAATTCAATTTTCACAACATTAAATAGAAAAATAAACTAAAATTTCCTATTCCACTATGTAGAAGACTAAAAAAGACACAATTTGAAAAAGATTGCACCCAAATTTGAGTTTAGATGAAAACATTATGTCAATCTAAAATTTACCTCCAAAATATAAGTGTGAATCCCTACAAGGGGTTTTAAGTGCTACATGGAATTGCATGAGTGTCCAAATCATGGGGCAACTAACTACACTTTTTTGATAGAAATGTTTGTTATTTTTGAGTTTTCATCACATGGTGTTGCATCATGTCACTACTCAATAGATAGAATGAATATCTGACAACTATGTCTGAGGCCACATGTCAAGTTTTTGGGTCACACTGTTGACTGGGTAGCCATGTGGATAATGGAGAGGTTTCATTCTGAAAAGGAGGAGGTGTTTAGTAAGAAAGTTAACAGTGGCCTAAATCACAACTCAAATAGTTGGTAGGTTTAGTGGTTAGGTGGAATCGAGGCCTAATGTGAAAGGTCATGTGTTGATAGAGGGGAGAGGTGTAAGATGGGTAGAGGTGGGGGGAACTAAATCAATATCGACCAATTGGAGGAAATGAAACACAAATTTCAAGGGAACACATGGTTAAAAGGTAGCCATGGGAATGAGCATGGTGCTCAAGAGGGGACCACAACCCATAAAGTAGGAAGGGAACACTGTTCAAAATATAATTATGGCCCACAAATAACAAGGGAAACCATGTGGAGGTTATGAAGGTATTCATGGAGGTTATGATAAGGGGAGTTTTATCACCTCAATTTTTCTCACAAGAGACATTTAGGATACTGTCTAAAAAAAACATTAGTTATCAATAATACAACATAATAAGGCTAACTCATGGCTAATGTACATCACCTCAAAGAGAAAGAAAAAAAAATTACAAAATGGGTTTTTGTTTACTTGTGTGGCCTTCCTACATTGACACTCATTTAACTTGCATGAAATATCCTTCAAAATCCATGTAAGTCTACTCACAGGAGTGGGCTTGGCCTCTTTTGCATTTAAGGATGTAGGCCTAGCTCAGGTAACTCTAGGTTGATGTATAGGATAAATTTGATCTCCCATCCCATTTATGAAGAGTAATTTGGCCTCTCAAATTCCCTTTCAAGAAGATCTCCATCTTGAATGAAGATATTTCACGTTGGAACTAGTTCTTCAAAGAATTCAGGATTTCACTATAAACAAAATTCATGGGACAAAATATGAAAGAGAGAATGATTGGAATGTTATGTGGTAGGAATGAGAATGGATATAAACTATCTTTCTCTCTCATCTCTATTGTTCATCACCCTCATGCCTATTTGTGTTCTTTCCTAAAAAACAAAAAACTTGTTCATTCACTATTGCTAGAGAGGGATTTCACGAAGCAAAAAGACCCGTCCCAAGGAGAGTGATGGAGCCCATTTTCATCAAAACATTATCCCCAAGTGATGTTACTCATTCTATGCTTTTACATTGGGCTTATATATCAGTATTGTTGGTTCCCTCCAAATTTTTATGTTTGAATGATATTCTTGTAGCTTAATTTGCAATTTCATTGAATACTTGCTCTATTACTTTGTTTTTATGCAGTAATACTCTTTTGTTTGTCCCAAAACTAATCATTATATATTGTGGATCTCATATCCTATATTAACAAAGGATATTTTTCTCACCCATGCAATGAAATCCCCAACATATATTGACAACTCTTTCTTGGGTTTAGATCATTCTATATCACGTCTTATGTTGTTTTTAGTCATTTTATAACCTTTGGTGACTTGTAGGAATGGTAACTGGAATGTACCTACATTTGGAAACCACCCTTATTGGTGATGTATTATAAAATTTTATTTCCCATGAACCGGACAACTTATGCTACATTTCAATATATTTCACACAAATATCATGGTTGTTATATGCTTTTTTGAAAAATTTGCAAAATTTGTATTATTATTTGACTGCACAACCTATGATACTATCTCTAAAGAGACCTTTGATAGATGGTCTTAACATAATTTTTAGTCTCTAGTTAGTTTTATCCATATATTAAGTAGCGGGACTCAATTTTTCAAGAAATATAGGCTAAAATTTTCCTTAAGTGATTAGCTAACTTAGTTGGTAGGAGGATGAATCATTGTCCTTTTCTATTGCCACATGGATGTTGTTGAGCGAAATATATGCTATCTACTTCGACATTAAATTGTCAACTTGGGGCTCGTAAGTTTCAAGGTGCTAGCATTGTATGTGAAGGTCTAGAGAATCTAGCAGTCTAATCTATTGCCGACAACACACTCAAATAATAAAGAGATTAAAAAAACTAGAACAATTCGTCACCTAGGGAAGAAACCCGACATGGAGTGACCATATCTCACGAAATAGGTCATTAATCTATCCATTGGTGATTTAAAGATATTGGCAATTTAAAATGCAAGAAAACTAAGATGCGGAAATCAGTACAAGGGAAAAATTGGAAACCGGTATCGGAATAACAAACCAATGCAATAATCTATTATGCAAAATATGAGCCTAGGCATGAAATATTACTATTTTAATTACTCTTTTTACTTGCAAATATAACCGTGTTATTCATTTACTCAATTCAGATTAGAACATTGATTTCTACATAAAAAATTAAAGTAGAAACAAAACAATCTACTGAAAACTTTGTCATTCAAGGAATATCAATGTACTAAATACATGTTCTTATAACCAGTTAGATTGATGAACTAATTACCAAAAATTATTTAAAATCAGAAATTAGGTTGTCATACTTGAACTGGAAATATATTCACAGAGGTATAGTAATTACACAGTACTGCAGGGGTTAATTTAATCTACTTTAACTAGTCATGAACAACTTCTTAATAAACATGCTTAGTTCCTAGTGATCCAATTACAAAGAAGATTTAAATTAAAACATGGTGTGAATAAGTCAAGTGAATACATACAATGAAGTTACAATTAAAAAGAGTGATTACTACAATTGAAAATACACAAAGGAGATTATAAGAAAATGACTACAAAAATATATTAGAACAGTAAAGGGAAATTAGAACAGTTATAAGGAAATGGATTATACAGAGAAATTATAAGAGAATGTCTGTAAACAGAAATTAGAACAACTCATGCAAAAGAGAGGTTAGAAATATAAATAAACAAAGAAATGAAACACATAGACTACTGGTGGGCCCCTCTAGCAGTTGTGGTACTCCAACTCACGAATGGATCAAAAACTTAGCTTAATTTATAAATTTACATTAAAATGAATAACATAGACAAGTTTTACACAAATTTCTTAAACTGTTTCTATGGGTCTCCCCTATCATGCTAGCGTGCTCAAGTATATATAGAGTCTGAGAGGTCGACCACAAAAAGGGTCGACTCTCTCTCAAAACTAGAAAATTGTTTAATTGTTCTATTAAAAGGCAATGAGTCTTAAAATCGTAGCTCGAATATAGGAGCTAGATTGAATTGTCTAAATCGAAATACAATAGGATCCATAGCAAGAGGGCGATAATGGGTAAAAAACCCATGTTCTAGTTTTTGCTGAAAATGCCCACAAGTATGCTAACGACCAAATCTGTTGTGCTCTGATTTCCATAATAAGGGACAGATGGAGGTCCGGATTTGTCTAATATAAACTCAAGCTACCGGATGAAGAACTATATTCACTTGATATGTAATTTCCAGTTGGATCTCTTGTGCAAAAATATGGGAACGTGTGTCAGAATGAGTGTTGGAATCTCAAGCCATTTGATCTTGATCCAATGTATGGAAACACCTATCTCCCACAATATCAAGAATTAGTTTATCATTAATAAAACCATATAAAATACACTAAGAATAATAAATTAAGAACGAATTCACATCATTTACTTTTATTGCTTTTAATCAAAGGATTTAAATAAAATACCAACATTTTTAAAGTAAATGTGATGGTTTATGGTTAAATGTGATGACATAATAGTGAAATAAGGTGGAATACAGAATCAAATTTAATATCCCATCATGCTTGTAGACCGAAGATATGGCACATCCTCCTGCCATGAATAAATTGGAACTGACCTTTTATTCGTTTGAAAAACTCTGTATTTTCAACAACTGTAGGCAATATTCAGCAGAAGAAATCCAACATTATTATAAGAAAAAAATAGAACTTAGAAAAGAAGTATTAATGCTATGGAATGAGAAGACCAAAACACTTATAAATTTTGGAATTGAAATAGCCCATGCATACAATTTTATCAACTAGTAACAGTGTATGCTTACGAGGACCATATAAGTTATGATAGGGTATTTTTTCCTTAAACAAGAAACACATGAGGGTATAAATGGTCTTAATACATGGAAAAACACGAAGAAAACTAGTCATCCCTGTCTCATTTTTAAAGGCTTACTAACATTCCAGTAATATTGATAAAGTTTACATTTGAGTTCATTAAACTACTACACTTATGGGTCCCACTTATAGGATAGTGACATCCTTGATATAGAATGAATTAAATGACAGGGTCTTAAGATCATCTTACAAACATTCTCAAATGGAAATTAGATGATATTTATTTATCCATTTTGTTCAACCATGCAAGCTTCTTCTTAAGGATTTACACAAGTATATCATTCATACGGACAAATATAGAATAGGAATAGTAAAAGACATCAAAGTCAGAAATCATTGCCAACAATCCTTTTCAGTACCCCGATGGGGTAACTTTGATATCTAAGAAATATCCTCTTCCAGGAAGAATGCCCCATTTCCAATGAGCCTATTTGGTACCCCGATGGGTTTACCTAGTCATACCACATGCCGATACCCACCACCAACAGACCTGTTTAGTATCTCGATGGGTTAGCCTCTTACACCCATATTACAACATTTACCACCACCCTTAATATTTGTATGTATGTATTTCTTTCACAATGATATGGGGAGACAACTTTGAAAACCTTTTTACGGAAAGTGATGGTATATGGGTTGGAGGAAACTCTATAAATTGCCCATAAAATATTGTTCGTATGAAAAATAGACTTATGCATTTATATTAGTTCAAAGACATATCATTGTCAAACTTACTTAATTTGTAGTGGATGAGGCCATAAGAAAATGACTTAAAGGTGTCTCTAGTCCCTAAGTCTATCTTCTTCATATACGATTATAGTAGTGTTCCCTCATAAGTAGAAGTTTCATTCACTCTCATGCTACTATTTGGTAAATATGCTTGAATAACTAGCTTTGGTATGAATCTTGGGATAAACAAGTTACCTAGGGGTATTATTGCGAAGGCCTTAAGACTTTATTAAATCCCCATAATGCTCTAAATATTGGCATTCAAGCTATTGTTATTATTAATGGTCTAAAATATGCATGTAATAACGGAAATAAAGATTCATAATTGTTTTGGTTTCTAGTATTAAACTATCAATACTATCTTCATCTTACTTCCTTTATTGAAAGAAAAAACACAAAGAGATGATGCATTAACTTGATACTAAACTAACATGATGCAACTTTTATTCATTATCCTACTCTACCTAAAAGGAAAGTAAAATCGTTATTCAAGTGTAATAACATTTTGAATGTAACCATGTACGAACCAGAATAAGAAACATACCCATATCCAAATATGAAAAATTTATTGCAGGGATTACCTAGATATGAAGAACCAACCAACCTACTTGCTTTGGCATCAAAATGTGTTGAAGGAGAGAATGTTATTGCATCCTGATGACCTCTTAAAACCAAAATTTGATGTAATCTTGATGTTCATCAACAATAATTTATATGCCCTCCTTCATCATGCCATGCAGATCCTCTTCTTTTGGATGATTGGTTTCTAAAGTATATAAAGGATCTATTGAGAACTCCTCAATTCCAGGGCTTAATGGTTGCTCTCCATATGATGTAGTCTCCAATTTTTCAGCTTCCTCCACAGTTTGGAAAGGATAATCTTTTTGTAGCTCATGGGACTTTGGTTCTTTTATCATTTTCAAAGAGGTAGATAAGTTCATGACTATTGTCAATATGTGTTCTTCTTGAAAAGAAGAAATCCCAGCTACTACTAGGATTTGAGAGAGTTCTCCCAAACTAGTGGTTACCTTTGAATCCATTTTTTTAGTTGATGGGTCCTGCCTCACACATGGATTAGTGTCTAGGGTTCTTACAACACCCAATTTTTTTTATTATTATATTTTTAATATTTTAATCAAAACTACCTAAAAAAATGAAATACATACTGAAAGAAGATTTGCGCAAACCAAACACACCATACCGACATAAAATAAATCACACTTGCAGGAAATAAATCAAATTCACACGTTTATGAAATTAAACACACTGGCAAGAAAAATAAACACACTTTGTGAAAAGGAAGCACACTTGCACAAAAAGAAAGAAAACTTGCGTAAAAGAAATAAAATAAAACACACTTGCAGGAAAGATAAAACATGCATTTGCAAGAAAATAAGCACGCTTGCAAGAAAGTAAATTGAAATAAAGTAAACACTCTAAGAAAAATAAACAAACTTGCAGAAAAAGTAAACACTCTTGTGGAAAGGGAACAACGAGGCTTTGGATCAACCCATTAAAATGGATGCACAAGTTCTTACCTCTCGTCTTAAAGTTTCTCCTCCCCCTTGTTGTGTAATTAAAGGCAACCTACCTACCTAAGCTCCAATCCCTTTAGCACCTCCCCAACAACAATGCCAAAAATGTCGAGTGAAATATATCCTATCTATTTCAACATTAAATTGTCAACCCGGGGCTCATAAGCTTCGAGGTGTTATCACTATATGTGCAGGTCTAGAGAATCTAGCAGTCTAATCTAATGTTGACAACACACTCAAATAATAAAGAGATTAAACAAACTAGAACAATTCATCACCTAGGGAAGAAACCCAACATGGATTGACTATATCTCATGAATTAGGTCATTAATCTATCCATTGGTGATTTAAATCTATTGGCAATTTAAAATGCAAGAAAACTAAGATGCAGAAATCAGTAAAAGGGAAAAATTGGAAACCGGTACCGGAATAACAAACTAGTGCAAGAATATATTATGCAAAAGATGAGCCTAGGCATGAAAGATTACTATTCTAATTACTCTTTTTGCTTGGAAATCTAACTATGTGATTCATTTACTCAATGCAGATTAGAACATTGATTTCTACATAAAAATGTAAAGTAGAAACGAAACAATCTACAAAAAACTTTGCCATTCAAGGAATATCAATATACTAAAAACATGTTCTTATAACTAGTTAGACTGATGAACTAATTACCAAAAAGGATTTAAAATCAGAAATTATGTTGTCATACTTGAACTGGAAATATATTCACAGAGGTACAGTGATTACACAGTACTGCAGGGGTTAATTTAATCTACTTTAATTGGTCATGAACAACTTCTTAATAAACATGCTCAGTTCCTAGTGCTCCAATTAGAAAGAAGATTTATATTTACAACATGGTGTGTATAAGTCAAGTGAATACATATAGTGAAGTTACAATTAAAAAGAGTGATTACTACTGCTAAAAATACACAAAGGAGATTATAAGAAAATGACTGCAAAAAGAGTTTAGAACAATAAAGGGAAATTAAAACAGTTATAAGGAAATGGATTATACAGAGAAATTATAAGAGAATGAATGTAAAGAGAAATTAGAACAACTCCTACAAAATAGAGGTTAGAAATCTAAATAAATAAAGAAATGAGACACACAAACTACTGGTACTCCAGCTCATGAATTGATCACAAACTCAGCTTAATTTATAAATTTGCATTAAAATGAATAACAGAGCCAAGTTTTATGCAAAGTTTTAAAATTGTTTCTCTAGGTCTCCCCTATCATGCTAGTGAGCTCAAGTATATATAGAGTCTAAGATGTCAACCGTTGAAAGGGTCAACTCTCTCTCAAAACGAAAAAATTGTTTAATTGTTCTATTAATAGGTAATGGGTCTTAAAATCATATCTCGAATATAGGAGGTAGATTTAACTATTTAAATCGAAATACAATAGGAGCCATAGAAAGAGGGCGATAATCGGTTAAAAACCCATGTTCTAGTTTTGCTCGAAAACACCCGCAAGTATGCTAACAACCAAATATGAAACTCTCTGAGTTCCATAATAAGGGCCGAATGGAGGTTTGGACGGAGGTACAGATCTGTATGATATAAATTTGGGCTATCGGATGAAGGGCATGATTCACCTGATATGCAATTTCGAGCTCGCTCTCTTGTGAAAAAATATGGGAACGAGTGCCATAATGAGTGTTGGAATCTCAAGCCATTTGATCCTGATCCAATGTATGGAGACACCTATCTCCCACAATATTAGGAATTAGTTTATCATTAATAAAACCATATAAAATACACTAAGAATAATAAATTAAGCATGAATTCACATCATTTACTTTTATTTCTTTTAATCAAAGGATTTAAATAAAATACCAACATTTTTAAAGTAAATGTGATGGTTTTGTAAATGTGTTGAACCTGCACAGAATAGATCTAGCTAAACAATAATACACACATTTGTAGAGAGAATTGGAGAAAGAAGAAGAAGGAGAGAAAGAATGGAGGAATTCTCATTAACCATTGTGAATAATGAATAATTTACACATGGTATACTTTGTATAACTCAATGAGTTCAACTTGAGTTAAACCAATGAGCCATAGTGGTGGTATAGAGTGATCTAGACACACACCAAAAGTTACGGGAGTGAACTACCACCTATTCTAGTCTCTTAGGCAATTACGGGAGTGAACTGCCACCTAGTTGAGTTAACTAGTCAACTAGTCTTCAGTTAACTGAATGAACAAAGAGTAGTGAGGAGTTAACTCAGGGAATCAAGGCTAATGCTCCACTCTGGTGATAATACCAAGGCAAGGTTGAATTAGCATGGTGATGATCCCAATGTTGCATGGTGATGATCCCAATGCAACATCTAAACTCAACTCAACTAGTCAAACTGAAGTGTCAACTGAAAGAGAATATTCTCCAGGTGGAATATTCTCCCCTAAAATATAGGAGACTAGATAATGACTAATTATGACTAATAAACAAGGAATAACCTTAGGAAAAGGAAATCCTAGGTGTGTGTGAAGTAACTCCAACACCCCCCCTGAACATCACTATGGTGAAAATAAAGATTGGGTCCCGGCAACGAGGCCATGTTAGGTACCCAAGTACAAAAGATACACTGAATATAAAGTGAGGAAAGAGGGAAAACCTCATGGGAAACCCCCCCCCCCCTCTCAAGGTAAAATGTATGTAAAAAGAAGAACTACAGTTTCTAGGAAACTATGTCCTTCACTCCAAGACGACCTCGTAGAGAATGGAATTTCTGCTTAGTGAAGGGTTGGGTGAAAATTTCTACCGTCTGTTATGCTGAAGGACATAAATGTAAGTCGATGATCCCCTCATGTACTATGTCTCGGATGTAGTGCATGTGGATCTCATTGTGCTTTATCCGCTACCTCTGAACTGGATCTCTGCAAAACTTCAGAGTACTCTGGTTGTCATGCCAGATGATGATCGACCGATGAAACTGAATGCCCAACTCAGTGAGAAAATGTTGTAGCCACATAGCCTAAATGGTTATGTTAACTACCCCTATGTACTCTGACTCGGCTGAAGATAGAGCAATGGCAGCTTTCTTCTTGCTCGACAAACAGATAGGCCCAAAACCAAGACTAAGTGAGTAACCAGATGTGGACTTGCATCATCCTAGTCGAAATCAGTAAACCTAATGAGATCTAATGTAGAGTCTGTTGCATAATGAATCCCAAAGGTGATGGTTCCCTGTACGTATCGAAGGATACGCTTTGCAACTTTCCAATGTAGCTCATGTGACTCCTTCATGAACTTGGAAACTGTGCCAACTACATAGGAGAGCTATGATATGGAGTGTGTGAGATACAACAATATCCCCACTAGATGTCTGTACACTGTGATGTCAACCAATGGAGTCTCCCTGCCATACTCAAGTTTGATTCCTGATAGGAAAGGAGTTGGAGCAGACTTGTAGTCTGTCATGTGAAACCTCTCAAGGAGATCTCGTGCATACTTGACTTGAGACAGTTTGATGCCTGATGCATCCTGACTCATCTCAATTCCAAGGAAGAAGTGTAGCAGACCCATGTCCGTCATCAAAAACCTATCATGAAGAATCCTCTTGACTGCAGTAATCGATGAAGTTGAGCAATCGGTGATCAACAAATCATCGATATACAGAACTAAAAGTAGAATTGAATCATCCATCCTGAGCATGTATACATTTGGGTCTAATTTACAATGTACAAAGTTCTATGACAATAGGTAGGAGTCCATCTTGGCATACCATGCTCTTGGAGCCTGTTTGAGGCCATAAAGTGACTTCTTCCGTTGATAGACCAAAGATGAGTCTTGCATAAATCCATGGGGCTGCTCCATGTAGATCTCCTCAGAGAGACCACCATGAAGAAATTCAATCTTCACGTCCATATGATGGACTTTCCATCCCTTGGATGCCGCAATGGCAAGTGCCAATCGTATGGAATCCATCTTTGCTACTGGAGCAAAGGTCTCATCATAGTCAATACCATGAACCTGCTAAAATCCTTCGGCGATAAGCCTGGCTTTGTATCTGCTGATTTTTCCATCTGCTGTGCTCTTGGTTCTGTAGACCCATCTGCATCTAACAAGTTTCCTCCCAGAAGGAAGGGGAACTAGATCCCAAGTCTGGTTCTTGAGGAGGGAGTTGTACTCCTCCTACATGGAGGATTCCCAAAATGGATTTCCAGTAGCCTCGCCATAAGACTTTGGATATGAAGACTGAACCAAGAAAATATGCCTGGAAGGCAATGGTTCAATGGTAGTGAGTGCAATAGGAGGCTCCTCGAAATCAGATCGAGTCCTCCTAGTATTGGCTAGATCACCTACAAGATCCCCTACATCCTCAAGAGTAGTTTGTGCCCACTTGGGCCTCTGCTCTGGCTTTGCGACTGCATCTGGATGCTCTGACTCTGTATCTGACTGTACTAACTCTAAATATGAATCTGAATCCTCTGAGTCCTCTGAATAAAAAATATCATCTGAAGAAGATTTATCATGTGCATGGTCATCATCTCGGACAGGTGGAAGAGTGAAGGTGTCTGCATGCGACTGCTGAGGTACATGCGAGACACTTTCCTCGAATTGGAAACTACACTTAATGATGAGCCGGTCCGAGGAAAGATCAATAAGTCAATATCCCTTCACACTTGCAGGGTATCCAACAAAAATGAACTCAGTTCTCTGTGGATCAAGTGCCTTCCTCTTTTCAGAGGGAATCCGGGCCCATGCACAAGAACCAAAAATGTGAAAGTGGGTCACTTCCGGTTTGAGGCTGCTCCAAGCCTCGTAGGGGGTCTTATCCTTGATAGATCTATGAGGAGATATCTTTTGGATGTATGTTGCACAGTTAAGTTCTTTGACCCATAGTCTCAGTGGTAGTGACTTTGCATGCAACATGCAAGATGCCATCTCCTTTAGAGATCAATTTTTCCACTCAGCAACTCCGTTTTTCTGCGGAGTATATGGAACTATGTGCTGCAATTGAATCCATGCCTCATGGAAAATATTATGGATATCATGATTTACATACTCTCCCATGTTATCGGTTCGAAGGAATTTGATCTTCTTTCCGGACCGTGTCTCAACCAAAGCTTTGAAATCTTTGAGGTGTTGAAAGACCTCAGATTTTTGCCTGAGAAAGTAGATCCAAGTAAAATGTGAGAAATCATCAACAAAAATGAGAACAAACCTCGCTTTGTTGATCGATGGATGTGGAAAAGGACCCATGAGGTCACTGTAGATCAGATCTAAAGGTGCGGAAGCTCGTTGAGACTTTCCTTTGTTGGATTTCTCTTGAGGGCATTTTCCGAGAACACATCCCTCACATACTCCCTTGAAGAAATGGATGTCTGGTAGACCATCAACTAATTTGTGCTTGCTAAGCTATTGCATGTATCTGAAATTCAAATGTCCAAACCTTTCTTGTCATATCCTACTACTTTCATCAGCATGAGTAAGCAGTAAAGCAGAATCAGGTTCAATGAATTTAGAAAATTATACAATCTAGACTGATGATTTACCTCATCGATAGCAACCCTAGATTTGGTTTGCATGTTGTATATGTCCACGAAATTTGGTGTGAATATGAATTTCTTTTCGGTGCCAGAATTATTCATCTGATACATGGAGAGAAGGTTGACATAAAGCTTGGGAACATGCAACACATTCTCGAAGCTTCTGTTGGTGAGTTCAATCCTTCCTTTACCGGTGACTTCGACATAAGAGTTGTCCCCCATCAGAATGGGAGGACCTTTGCATGCATCCAAAGAAGAATATACTTCTTTTAAGGAAGCCATGTGATGTGATGCTCTTGAATCTATGATACAAGCATCAGGAGAGGAGTTGATGGAAATCAAGGCATGGCTAGAATTTCCTTTCTTGGAATTCAAATCTTTTGGCTTCTTCTTCTTTGCATCCTCGGGGATGCGATCTCCAAGGTTGTTTTGCTGAAGTATCTGAGACATCATATCTATTTTTTTTTTCATGCATGCCAATTTCGAATGGAATCCTTTGTGATAGTATGTGCATTTCTCTCCTTTTGTTCTGTTTTCTCCTTTGGATCCGTAGGCATCGGTGAAGGGTTTTGTGTACCCTTCCTTCTTCCTATGTGCATGAGATTTCCTCTTATATTTATCTTTATTTTTCTGATATTTGTGGCTGCCATCATGCACAGTGAGTGCATGTGCCCTTGGGCCTTTGATTGTGCCCATGTTGATGAGCTTGGTTTGCTCTTGTGTCAAGGATTTGATAAAGTCCTCAAGAGAAGGCATATTCTAGGTGGCTCCAGAGGCGAATCTGACAGTATGGAATGTAGATACGAATACAGAAAATTCAGGACCAATATTGGAGAGAATGGTGAGAACCATTTGTTTCTCCTCCGTCGATTTATCAACCCCGCAAGCTTTGAGTTGCGATAGTAAATCCTTGAATTTTGTAAAGAAATATTGGATATTGTCGAAGATTTTAGGATCCAATGTGAGAATCTCCACCTCCATCATGTGTCCCCTCATCTCATCCTATTTTCTAAATATCCCTTCCAATATTTTCCAGGATTCATTGGGAGTCTTACAAGAAGATATGTGAAAAAGGAGATCGCGAGAGATAAGACTACAAATTGTTCCGAGTGCCTAATCCATGCGATTTAAGTACTTAGATTTTTCTATGGCTGATGTCGGTTCTATATTTGTATTCATGGTTAACCTATACAACCCTCTGGATCAGAGATTTATGGCTATTTTCTCCTTCCATGCAAAATAGTTGTAAGGTGTAATAATGAATTCTTTTTGGAATTCCATCTTTCCCTTATCTTCAATCTTTTGTACCTGCAAAATTTTTTGGTGTAGATTTTTCTTAGCAGTCCGTCATCTCTGATACCATGTAAATGTGTTAAAATTACATAGAATAGATCTATGTAAACAATAATACACACATTTGCAGAGAGAATTGGAGAAAGAAGAATAAGGAGAGAAAGAATGGAAGAATTCTCATTAATCGTTGTGAATAATGAATAATATACACATGGTATACTCTGTATAACTCAATGAGTTCGACTTGAGGTGAAACAATGAGCCATAATGGTGGTCTAGAGTGATCTGGACACATACCAACAATTACAGGAGTGAACTGCCACCTATTCTAGTCTCTCAGGCAGTTACGGGAGTGAACTGCCACCTAGTTGAGTTAACTAGTCAACTAGTCTTCAGTTAACTGACTTAACAGAGAGTAGTGAGGAGTTAACTCAGGGAATCAAGGATAATTTGCCACTCTAATGATGATACCAAGGGAAGGTCGAATTATCATGGTGATGATCCGAATGTTGCATGGTGATGATCCCAATGCAACATCTAAACTCAACTCAACTAGTCTGAAGTGTTAACTGAAAGAGAATATTCTCTAGGTGGAATATTCTCCCCTAAATTATAGGAGACTGGATAATGGCTAATTATGAATATTAAACAAGGAATAACATTAGGAAAAGGAAATCCTAGGTGTGTGTGAAGTAACTTCATTAGGTTTATGGTTAAATGTGATGACATAATAGTGAAATAAGGTGGAAGAAAGAATCAAATTTAAGAGCCCATCAGATGTCTTCTTTGCATGTCATAGCACATAGATGAATATATTAGATTTTAATTTATTTTGTTGCTTTGTCCATCACAAATCACACACAAAGGGCCTAAAATCTTTCTTTCCTCTAGCATTCTCTTCACCTTGCACTCAAATGTGATCTTAGTAAACCAGAGCAAGGAAAGTGGGTGAAATACCTCCCTTTGCACACATTTGACTTTTTTGGTGTGGTCATTCATTTGAAAAATTTAGAAACATCTACAAATTAATTAGGTGGAGTAAGAACCATTAAAATTTCACATATTTTTCCTTTATCGATTTCTTCAAGTTTGTTTGCAAACATCAAGTTAATAATTGAAACAATTCACATACACTTAGAAATTAATTGGGAAAAGTGAGAACCACTCAAGTTCACATGATTTATGCTTGATCATATTTCTTAAAGTGTTGCAATTTTATTTTCAAATCACGATTGTATCAAACATCATTGTTTCCCCACACAAAGAACACACGTGAATGACCTAAAGAGTCTTATTTATTTCAAGTATGTTTTTCACCCTATCCCAAAAAGCAATCATGGTGAATCAGAAAGGGTGAGAAGTCTAAAATACCTTATTTTTCACTCCTCTAAGCTAAATAATTGGTTCATTACACCAATTTATCCCTTTAAAAGAAACTCAAGTAACCACCAGACTTAGTTCCTCCTTCAAAAGGTCACAAAATAATTAATATTCTAGATTAGGATTGTGGGGATAGGAATATAAAAAACTCCTCATAGTCATTTCTCATTTGAAACATAGAAGTTGTACAAGGGATATTACAATTCCTTTATGTCAAGTGTGAAAAATCCAAGGCAAGGAGATACCCTATTGGGTCATATTTTGAAGTTAGGTTATTTCCACCAATATCCTTGAACTACCCAACTCTTGTTTGATTACAATTTTTAAATTCTCGATGCTAAGAGCCCCTTGATTGAACTTGATAAATGTGTCTTAGTGGCCAAAATTAGGATTTATACAGAAGTGGAATTTGCAGGTTTCATTTACATCTAATTCAGATACAGTTGGCCCTTGGGACATGTCACCAAATCCATTGAGACATGCCCCCACTTCCCCTCACTATAGCTAACTCTTTCATACCTTATCTAGACATCTTTGATAAATTCATTCCCTATCCATTGGTATATTTTGGAAATCCTAGTTACATTTGAGTGGAAGGATGTTAGAGTCATAAGACATAGGCTCTTTTCTTTTTTCAAAACCATTGTGCAAAAAAATCCTCCTACATAAAAACAAATGTGATTTAAAGTGAAATACCTTAAAATATTTTTTCACCATAGGCACATATATTTCATTTTATCACATATTTTTGTTTAGATCACCATTATATTATCACTATCTGAATCTACTATCCACTTGAGTATCACACATCACCCACACAACTAGGAACTATTTAGAACCCTAAGTCACCTTGGCTTTCTCAGTGTTGGAAAATCCTTTCTTTAGTACTAGGAGTCATTCTTGTTATTTTTATTTCACCAGTTAAACCATCCAAAAACACCTTGCACTCATATCTAGGTGTGGAATTTCTAGGATCATATCTTCTTATATTATCCTTGTTAGGTCAACTCCTCCTAGGTCCCCTCTTGGATGCCCATCGCCATCCAACGTAGGCTCCTATCAAGTGGGCTCAATGGAAGGTCTACCACCACATTCTTTGCTACTCCCACCACCCCCAACTGCACATCAGTATCCTAGCTTACCATATATGTCCAATCTAAGTCTCCTTGATTTTACAAATCTCACAAATGACCCCATTTTACACAAACCAATTTGGCCACCCGTGCAAACAAAACTTCCCTCAATATTCCAAAATTTGAGGGAAAATAAGGCATGGACCTAGCTAACCATATCATTAATTTTCATCTATGGTTCTCATCTAATAGAATCACATATGATTTCATGTGTCTCAAGTTGTTTAACAAATTCTCACCAAACCATTGGTCAAGTGGTACATTGATGAGTTAGTAGAATCACATGAAAACTTTGCATCATTAGAAAATGCATTCTTGACAATTTTCGAAATATCGATTCATCATAACAAGATATTGAAAACTATTAATGACTTTTGGAAAACAAACTTGAAATATATCACACATCACATCCATGAATGGTTTCATCAGTGTAGCTTGTGTAAAATTCAAATCAAGCAACAAATCCTCTTGGATTTCTTTTTGAAATATCTCTTGTTTTTAATTTCCAAAGACATGGACACTACCATGCCTCAAAAAAATGTGAGGCCATCCTCAAAGAGAAACATTTTGATATAATTTATGCCCATTTTTGGTATTTATACACAATCATACCTGATGGCCCACACACTTTCCTTGCATATGAGAAAGAGACTCCTCAAACATATCATTCAATGGATGCTTTGATAGAGTTCGTGACCCATGTCAACAACCCATATGGGGTCCCATCCCTTTACATACTAGTCATTATGGTAACCATTATGGTGGATCCAACACATCTCAACATTCTTTTATCATTTCATACATGCATAAAATCATGGTCCATAGTAACCCCTCCAATATGTAAGTTCATCTCAATCCCTCACACTCAAGACCTAGCGTGCCTTCTCCTAGTGTACATGCTTCATCACGCATGTATGGACCCTTATAAAATAGCAAAAAATATAGCAGAGGGGAATCCACGTATTATAATATGTATGGTACCCCCCCACAAGGAAATGCTTACTACCCATTCCCTAGTCCCCCATCGAATGCTACAACACCACCATGTACTTAGCAACACATTTTTGTTTAATTTGTTCAATCTTCATCGATTTAAAAAATCCAAGAATTTGAGCCACTAAATCTGGTTAATTCCCCAAACTCACAGAATAAGGGAAAAAAGAAAGGGAAGAACGAGAAAAACCCTAATCAAGGACCAGGGGGAAATGCTCCCAACTCAAACAACAATGTTGGGAGAAACACCAACACCAATAACTAGAATCAAAATACTAGTAACAACAATCAACCCAAACAAATAAAGAACAATGGTTTTATAACTAACTTCCCTTATGTGTTGTGTGGTGAGTTCAATCATTACACTCATCATTTTCACCAAATTTCAGAATACAAAATAATGAAGGAAATGATATCCAACTAGGGCCCAAACCCTCCACAATGTTGCATTATGTTGTCATTGATTTCAAAGAGTTGATGTCAAGTATTTTCATTGTATCATTGATGCATTGATTGTTGGATCATGTGATCATAGATGTAATTGATGTGTGAGGGATAATGTCATGAGGTTTCATAGTGATGTATTGTCATGGATTGATTTATAGAAGGGATGATGTAAAGGTTGATCATTGTTGTCTTGTCATGGAGGATAGGAAGTACCAAATGGATGAACTCCAAAGTGGTCCACTTATGGTGAAATCCCTCATTAGAATATGCTTTGTGAATTCCAAATGGTTAAATGGTTGAGTCATCCTAGATGTGTGGTTATGGAACCCAAGGTTTATTGTGGAATAATTTAATTATGATCAGTGAATTTGGAAGTGATACTATTCTAGATGGATAGTGTTCATTATTCCATTTGCGGTGATATGTGGAACGTCACATAAATCCTCAATGCTAGAGAGTTATGGAAATGTGAAGTTGGAGAACCCTCATATCTTTTCTAGAAGCCCCTAGCCTCAAATAAGTCAAATTATTCTAGAATCTCCTAGAATAAAATTGACTAGTCAAAGTGGTTAGTCATGGGTTAAGTGGTTGCAACAATAAAACAACTAAAAATAAATTAGTTGCAACTAGAAGTGGACAAAGTGGTTAGAAGTGGGTTAGCCCCAAAAGAAGGAAGTTGGTTGAAGTTGTTTAGATGATAAACCTTAGAGGAAGCTACTTGGAGAAGTATAAATAAGAGATCAAAGATCTCTTATGGGAGTAAATATCTTGATCATATTAAATATCTATTTTTGGTGAAAGATTCATTGCAGGTACTCATGGATGCATCAAAAGTTTCGTAAGTCCGAGGTATTGACGATGAAAGTTTTGGAGTTTTAGAAATACAAACCCCTATTTTTTGAGATGTACGTGGGCTATTAGTGTAATGGGGTGAGTACGTATGCAAGATATCATTGTAATAGGTTGCATACGTACATGAGATATTAGTACAATAGGGTGTGTACATACATGGGCTGGAAGTATATTAACGAGCGTACATGAGGGGAAGCTTCAACAAGTGTTGGTGCCCAGTTCTTGAAGCATGAAGAAAGTTCCCAGAACAGTGGTCTACTGGTTCATATTTGTTATAGAAGATATGGTATGGTTATATTTTTTTTTCATGCTTATATTTTTTCATGGTATGGTGAATGATTGAGGCATTCTTTGTATGGTTGTATTGATGTTTGAATATGGTAGCTGGTTGGTTGAGTAGTTTAGTTTAGTTCTGTTTGAGAGATGTACATGATCTATAATTGTGTATGCATGAGGATCATGCATAGGTTGTTGGATGAAATAGAATTTGTTGTGATTGGTTATGGTACAGATTAGGCAGTGATAGGCAAAGTGCAGTGACAAGATCGGAAGTGGATGTCACAGAGGCAGAAAGGGTCTGAAGGGAAATAAGGTTGAAGTTTCAGAAACCCTAATTTATGAAAGTGTACGCATGCTGACAGTGGGACAGGGAATGTACATACATATGATATAGTATAAGAAGGTCACGTACATACGCGGGATGTAGTATAAACATGTCGCGTACCTGTTGACAGATTGGTATATGTTGAGGATTGATTCCTCTTCTCGGTTGGTGCTGAGATTTGCAGGTTGAGTCTTGCATTGGGAGTTGGTGCTCTTGTGGAGTTGTTTCTCTATTCAGTTGTTGCTGAAAAAACCCCTAAGGATTGTAGTCCGTAATATAAAATAATCTTATACATATATCTTGTGTCCCTTTTGTTCCTTGTGGTGATGACTTATTGATGATATTTGATGCTGATATATATTACATACAAATTTTTATAAATGAAAGTAATGAATGATGAGTAAATGGTGATTGCTAACTAAGGTGTTTTTGTAAAGGAGTAAAAATATCCCTACACTGATTCACCCCCCCTCTCAGTGTGGTTAGTGTGTCCAACAATTGGTATCAAAGAAGACCTTTATCATAAACCTTGCAAGCTTGAAGGAGATCCATGGACACACAAATGGATGAACATGCAGACGAAGTTCCCCTCTTTGATGAGACAAATCACTCGGCATGGAGAATATAAATGAAAGGGGTTTTGAAGGAAAAATAAAAATGCATTTGGAATGTAGTTATTGGTGGATCAATTCCCTTGAATAATAAGTCAAAGTTTGCAGCACAAAAGGAAGCAAAGAAAAAAAATGCATTAGCTCTCAATACCATTTTCAATGGACTCTCAAGTTCTGTCAAAGAAACCATGGGAGAATGTACTTCCACCAAGGATATATGGTTGAATATAAATAACATATATGAAGACAAAGAAGACAATTCCATCAAGGGCAATGAAGGTAAAGACTCTCCAAAATCATTTGATTACAATATTCCTAGTGAAGTTGAATATTCTCTTACAAATGAAGAAGAAAATATAGTAGAAGTTTGTGTAGATGAAGAAGAAGAGTTGTTGAAGTTTAAAGAAAAAGTTTTATTTGATTTAGGTGATGTTAGCATTGAAATAGGACATTATTCATTTTCTTATGAGTATCTTAAAAAATGCATTAAGAAGTCCTAGAAAAATACCCAAAACATATCATGGAACTAAAGAAAATGCTCAAGGAACAAGAAGAAATAAAAAAGACTCAATTAGAAGAAAACGAACAAGAGATCAAAAGACTAAAGAATGAAATAATTAATCAAGTAGAAGAAAAGAAGAAGGTATGTTAAGCCCTAATATTGGCTCATTACCACTTAATTGGGGCATATTAGATTAGTAATGCTATTTTATTTGTCGGCTTTAGGCCATTAGTTGTGATTTAGATTAGTAATGTTATTTTATTTATGTCGGCTTTAGGCCATTAAAACCTCCTAGTCTCCTATATATACCAAGGAGACATTTTCATTTTGAATCATCTTGTACTTG
>ML782840.1:173181-219492 GCA_009831015.1 Picea engelmannii
GGGTTCAGTTACCGAGCACATTGAAAACTTCCAAAGATTGAATATAAAGGTAACCGATATTCCAGATGAGCACTTGATTGATGTATTCATAGGAACCTTAAAAGATAACATTCAACATGAGGTTCGCCTTTGGGAACCCAAATAATTGGAGAATGCATTTAAGGTGGAAAGAAATGTTGAAACCCCCTCGAAGAGGCTTATTATCTGAAATTATCTCTTTTTCAAGGCGTTGATTACCTTTCCTGAAGTTTTTCTATGCTATATTGATGTTTGGTTCTTAACAAGGTAGATGATGGGCATAGCAAAATTCTTGAAGTTAATTTCAATCTTAAGACGAAAATTGAAGAAGCCAAAAGAATAGAGGAACTATTGAATAATCAAGTAAATGAAAAAAAAGAGTCATGATATAAGTTGGAAGATGAAGTTGTTGATCTTATAAAGAAAGTAGAGAAGTCAAACACTCACGTCAAGTTCATGAACAACTCAACAATATTGGATGAGATCCTAGATAGCCAAAGATCTTCAAATGTTAAATCAGGTCTTGGATACAACAAGGAATCTATACATCTTGAAGCTAGAACTTCTAAGAACTACGAAGTAAGTCATTCACTTTCAAATGGAGGAATAAATGATGCAAGTCAACCATCTACACAAATCAAGGAAATTTTAAAAATAACAAAGTAAGGAAGACATCAAGAATCCATCGTTACACCTCAAACAAAATTCATAAGAGAGACACCTTCAAGGTGGAAACCAAATCAAAGGTATGAAAATATTTTTCATGGTCATTGTTACTCATGTAATGAGTATGGTCACGAAGCTTTGGATTTCAGACATTATGCAAGGAAATATAATGGAAGGTTTCATAACACCCTATGGTGTTGGATATGTAATCAAGTGGGACACATTGCTTCTCATTGTCACACCATGAGATGATACAGTTGTAGTGGGTTTGGTGACAAATCCGAGGATTGATGGAACACAAGAAGACATTCCATGAAGAGTGCTTCATATAGCATGACAAAAAGAAAACATGAAGTTAGAAAGGAAGACAATGTTGAAAATATGGAAGCTCAAAGCTCAAGTTCTAAGAAACTGATACACCTTCAGAAGTGGGTGAATAAGACTGAACAAACAGAACAGAAAGGAAGCCATGAGGCAACCTCAAGCTTGACATTTTCATAATCATACATAGGCTCCTGTGAAAGAAGTCATGTACATACATGATCTGAACTATAGATAGGTCATGTACATACGTAAGTTGTCTGTGTAACAGGTTGTGTGTCTGTGGTAAAATCCTAGAAAAGAAGGCTATGCAGATGAGTGCAACATGATTTGATGATACAACTCTATTTTGTAGGGTCTTGTTGGAAATACTAAGACAACTGAGAGGGGGTGTGGGGGGGTGAATCATTTGTTACTGTTCTTAAACAATTTTATGCCTATTGAAATATTATTAATGTTCCAAGTGATTATCAATATTATGCAAGTCATGAACAACAAAAATTATTAAAATCAATCACACATATGACATACACAGAGGAAAATATTCATGAGTAAACCCATAAATGGAGAAAACCTATTCTTCTTAGAATGATAGCCAGTCTTTTATGTTCTGTACATCATCTATCTTTGAGCACCAACTCAAAATGAGGCTACAACCTCTTCTTTAACAAGCTGCAACTTGTAGAGAGCACCAACCCTATGATTTATCTAGCACCAACTATAAGGAAGCACCAACTCCCTGAGATTTCCAGCACCAACTTCCAGTCACACAGGCACCAACCTGTATAACAGAGAAAAATGGTTCTCCCTTGCACCATCCTACCACCCTGGTTTTTCTGGCTGCAACCAGATG
Source organism: Picea engelmannii (assembly GCA_009831015.1). Lineage (NCBI taxonomy): Eukaryota > Viridiplantae > Streptophyta > Pinopsida > Pinales > Pinaceae > Picea > Picea engelmannii. Next base: position 175,040 of record ML782840.1, read on the forward strand.
GAAGCTACAACTCCTTGTGTTCAAGAACCCACTTGAAACTCTAAGGACAAAAGTCCTCCCTAGCACCACCCTACCACCTTGAGATATAGAAATTTCTACTTACTTGTTGTGTCTCTAATATGGTCTGTTATAGCTCCATGTCTCCTCTGCCTTCTTCAACTTTTATTCTTTATTTCACTTTTGCTTCTTTCTGCTTCTATGTTATGCTCTTTTTCTTCCTACGCACCACACCCCTCTGTCCAACTTCTCTTCAACATATTATGCTCTGTGCTGCCTCTGCATACTATACATTGTGCCTCTGATCTCCCCTCCATATCCAACACCTCTTCTTTGTTCTGAATGTCTTACTCATGCCAAGTTCTCTGCCTAGTCATCATTCGAACTCTTCATCTTTTCTCGTGGTTATTATGAATCTGTTCATCATTAGCGAGCGTTATCCTGATATTCTTCGGCTTCTCTAGCTGTCAAAACTCTTCATATTCTCTGGTAGTTACAGTCAGTTGTTTTTGGCTTCTTTGGATTATAAGCCCCTTCCTTCACGTGACCACTGGCGGTGACCAAACACCTATTCAAAAGGCACTTCCCGATCTTGGTTTAGTGAGTGCTATCTTAATTTCTTGATATGAACTTGGGCGAATCTCTCATGTGACCACGATATTGCAGGTGTGTCCAAAGGTGGTTTGTATCAAACTACTTTTTGCCCCGCAATTTACCTCAAGCCTCCACGTGTCCTTTCTTTAAAACCATGGTTTCAATTGTGGCTCTCCTTCATATTTTTAAAGTTCACGTATATTGATTCCCTACAATACGATAGGACCATTGATCTCATGATCTTGACGGTGCTCCTGAACGGATGGTTCATATTTTTTCTTTCACGATCTGTGGATCAGATTTAACCTTCCAAAATCAACGACTATGATTCATTTCGTGATCCGGTCTTCGGGAGTTTCAAATCTCAAAAAATTCTTTCCTCCATATGTCAATCTTCCAGAGTTGACAATACACTCACATCTATCCCTCTTAGATCAACAGCCAATATCTTCTTCGAGTCTCTAGACTTCAGAGATTTCGAATCTCAACTTCTTGTTTCTTTTGTCGAGGCTATCCTCCACCCCGAGACTTCGGCCTTTTCGACTCTTCGACGCTTCTCTTTTCCATGACTGCTTTCACCCAGAGTCAATGATCTATTGAAACGTACCCTCCTGCATGATAAATGATCATGAGTGAATTCGTCACTTCATGCTTCGGGATTTTCAACTCCTATGCACTCATTTCTCCCGTAGTGCTTTCACCCGAATGCATAATCTTGTGACACGTACCCCTCCTAGTGATCAACGACCAAGGTCTTCTTCGAGTATTCAATGTTCAGGAATTTGGGACTTTAGGCTAATCACTGCTTCATTCTCCTCCAGAGTGGTCACCTACTGAATAATTCATAGGCGATGGAGACCGCTTTCTGTCGGTTAACACTTCCACTTACATTGTCCTTCCACTGAACTAGATCAACGGTTGAGAATGCACCCGAAGTGATCTTCAGATCGGACAACTGAGAGAGACTTTGGAACTTTTTCCTTCGGGACTTCAAGACTTCTAACATTTTTTGGTGATGAGACTCCCGAAGTAAATCTCCCGTAGTGACATAGGTTGCTTACGTCACGAGCCAATTTCCTGTTGACACTTGTCATCATCTGATTATGCCATGTGTACTTGCTGACGTGGTCTTCCACATGTCCTTGCTGACGTGGTCTACCACATGTCCTTGTTGAGGTGGTATGCTGATGTGGGTGAGACGTCTAGGCAATGTAGTGGAGTGTGGAGGTAGAGCACGATAGTGGAGTGTGATGTGTAGCGGGTAGTGAAGTGTGACGTCAGAGTGCGGAGGTGGTATGTATGTGGTTTGGTGGTTTACTTAGAGGGGGGGTTAGGCGGTAAGTGGTAATGATCGAGGGGGGTCTGAGTTGACCGGAAGGTGACACGTATGAGGGTCCCACATGGGAAATACCACCAATTCGGACCCCCCCCCCCCCATGGTTAAAGGAAGAAAGGTCGAGGGGGTATGGTATGCCCTGTTGACTATAGATTTGAGTGCTCGATTATCGATCGTTGAGATTAGCACGCCCTTCTTCTAACTTACCCTGTCCTTCCACTTTAGAATGATCTGATGACTGAAATTTACTTCGGTTCTCTGGCTCTTCGGACTTCGGGGATTTCAAATCTCAAACTTTTCTCCCCGTTTATCCTATCCTTCACTTAATTTGATCCGACAGTTGTGAAGACTTTCGAAGTAGATCCATGATCAAGGATTTTGATCTGGATCATGTTTCTGTATGACGATTTCCCTTTTGAGCTTTAATATTTGCATATTGTTCTCTTATCCTCCTGAGCTTATGATTTTCCTTTTTTCCATCGTCGTTGTTGTTCTTTCCATCAATGAAAAGCACACACTTCATGTAAAACATGCCAACAATATCCCCCTTTGGCATTGATGGCAACCCTAAAAGGCTACACTATTCTTCTTAGACCTCCAACTGTAGGATCCATACCACACCTTTTCTCCCCCTTTGACATCAATGTCAAAGAAAACATGCTCCCCCTGAGTTGTGCAGTAATTTTCGGAGGTATTAGATATTCAACCAACACATACTCCCCATGACAGGATGGACTCTCTTAGCTTGATAATGGGGTCATGCCCAACTTTTGGCGTAGATACTCAAACTACGATTTTGCAAGTGGTTTAGTGAAGATATCAAAAATATGATCTTTGGATGGAATATAATGCAAATAAACAACAGTGTTGGTCACATGTTCCCTCAGGAAGTGATACTTGATGGGTATATGATTGGTCTTGGAGTGAAATACATGATTCTTTGACACACTAATTGCACTAGTATTATCAAAATGAATTGGGATCGGTGCAGTATATTTTACCTCCAAGTCCGCAAGTGTCTGAATCATCCACAATACTTGGGTACAACAAGTGGCAGCTAGAATGTATTCAGCTTCTGTAGTCGATAAGGAAATGGAACCTTGTTTCTTTCTCAACCATGCTACAAGAGAATCTCCTAAGAAGAATGCACCTCCACTCGTGCTTTTCCTTTCATCCGTGCAGTTAGTCCAATCAACATCTGAATAGACTGATAATTGAAAATTCTGATTCCTAGGACACCATAGGCCCTAGTTCATTGTTCCTTTCAAATATTTGAATATTATTTGATAGTTATCAAATGAATTTGTTTAGGTGCAGACTGATACCTTCCTACCATTCCAACAACATGCATTATGTCTAGACGAGATGTTGTGATGTACAATAGGATGCCTATCATAGACCTATATGAACTTTAATCAACATCAGGCAAGTCATCATTCCGGCTTAGCTTGCATCCAGTGACCATAGGTGTGCTCATAGGTTTAGAATCTTCCATTTGAAACCTTTTCAATATTTCTCTCTAATATTTCTCCTAAGAAAGAAATATTCCTTCAGACCTCTGAGTAATTTGCAGACGAAGAAAAAATGGCAGTTCCCCTATCGTATACATTTCAAATTCAGACTACATGGTAGAAGCAAACCATTGTACCAATGAAGCATTATTACTTCCGAAGATGATGTCATCTACATAGACCAACACAATGAGAAAATTATTATCCTTTGTTTTGATATATAGATTGTTTTCAACAATTCCTCTCTTGAACCCTTTGTCTTGAAGATACTTATCTAGTCTATAGTACTAGGCACGAGGATCTTGTTTCAACCCATATAAGGATTTCTTCATCTTCCAGACAAAGTCAGGATTATTTGATAGTTGGAAACCTTCTGGTTTTTCCATATAGACTTCTTCTTTTAGATCTCCATTTAGAAAAGTTGACATGACATCCACTTGATAGAATTTAAACTTCTTATGACAAGCATAGGAAATAAAAATTCTAATAGATTCTAATCTTGCTACGAGCTCAATTTTTTCATCAAAATCCAGTCCTACTATTTGAGCATACCCTTTGCAGACCAATCTAGCCTTATTTCTTACAATATTTCCTTTCTCATTCATTTTATTCTTAAACACCCATTTGGAGCCAATTACATTCTTATCTACAGGTCTAGGAAGAGGCTCCCAAGTATTGTTCTTCTCAATCTGATCCAGTTCCTCATCCATTGATTTTAACAAATTTACATCTTCATTGGCTTCGTTAAAGTTCTTGGGTTCCACCATGGATATGAGGGCTATATGTGATTTCTGGGTGTCTTTGATTATCCTTCTCCTATTTTGTACACCTTTGTATTTTTCACCAATTATCTGACTTGTAGGATGATTCTTTTGAGTAATTCTGGAGGAAGGATTTGATGTTGTCTGAAGATTTGAGTCTGCCTGAATATTTGTATCTTCATCTGACTCAGAGTCTTCTCTTTCTTATTCTTGGATCTTTTCATCTTCAATTTCAACTATATCCTCTGTCGTTGATTTAACACTGTGTACATCTCGTACAAGGATTTCTTCATCAACTTTTATGTCAATACAATCAACCAATTTATGCAGCCTCTTATTATAGAATCTGTATATTTTACTATTTGTAGAATACCCTAAGAAGATACCTTCATCAACCATGTCATCATATTTTCCAAGGTTTTCATTATTAATCTTTATGTAGCACTTACTCCCAAAGACTTTGAAGTGTTTGATTGAAGCAGGTCTTCCATACCACGGTTCATAAGGTGTCTTGTCACTGTGTGGTATGAGGTGGGATTTTTTAATAATATGGGCTGTTGTGTGTATTTCTTCTACCCAGTAGGTTTGACCAATGTTCTTCTCATTCATCATTGACCTGGCCATTTGTTGAACTGTTCTGTTTTGCCTCTCAACTACTACATTTTGTTGTGGATTTCCTAGGATTGTGTATTCTCTCTTGATCCCATGTTTATCACATAATTCCTTTAAATCACTTGACATAAATTCTCCTCCTCTATTTGATCTTACTGCCTTTAACATGCTGCATGTTTGATTCTCATTTAAAGCCTTAAATATTTTAAATTTCTCAAATGTTTCATCTTTTTCTTTGAGAAAAGCAACCCAAGCGAGTCTGGAGTAATCATCAATGATCATAATGAAGTAATTTTCCTTCTATGTGCCTTCCTTTCTTGATGGTCCACACAAATCCATATGAAATAATTGGAGTGGTTTCTTTGTTGAAGTGGAGCTATTGGGTTAAAATTGTGTCCTGGTTAGCTTTCCTACTTGTCTTGGTTTACACACAGAATCTTGTGGCTTTTATATTCTTAGAAGATCTTTTACTGCCTCAAGATTTTTGAGCTTGATTAAGTGGTCAAAGTTTAGATGTCCAAGTCTCCTATTCCATAACTAGATTTCATTATGTTTGCTTAGATGACACTCTTATCTATCTTCTTTCAACACATATACATTATTATCTATCCTTATCCCTTTAGCCATCACTTGTCCTGAGTTTACAGACTTTATCTTACAATCTTTGGAATTGAGCACCACTTCACATCCTCTGTCACACATTTGAATTACACTGAGAAAAATATGTTTCAGACCATCTGTTAGTGTCAGAAGTCGCTCCTGAATTGCTTGCAGGAGCAAAGCCCAACGCCCATCAGTTTTTATGTCACGATAGTTTTAATGGGTGATCAAATGGGTAGAGACTTGGGAAGATATCGCTCTAACTCAAGAACTGAGTCTGGCATGTAAGGAACAAAGGAGGTCTTGATCTAACTTCAGTCAGTGAGTTGGTTGAAAGATGAGAAGGTGGAAGACTTGGTAAGAAGAGTGAGCAAACTGCCTCGGGCAACAGGATTTTCAGCAGTTTGTAGAAGAAAGACTCTGAATGTAAGATCCTCTTGGTTCAGAGTCTCAAGAAACTGAAAGGGGGACTCGACTGGATTCTCCAATTCCAAGTCGCTCAGCGCTAAGAAAATCACAAGGACCAATTAGAAACAATGCAAATGTTACAATGATCCAATCTACATCATCCTATAACAGTTAGAACTCGACTGGATTCTCCAATTCCAAGTTGCTCTAACACAGTGTAAACAAAGACGTGAAAGAAACTAACATCCATAAGGCAAGAAGTCTCAAGAGTCCATGCATAACGAGAATAACAGTTCTTCATTAAAGATTTACAACCGGGAGCCTCGCTCAACCATCGATGCTTACAAAAATGGCGAAAACACCTACATATACTCAAAACAACAACAATAGCAAAAACAAAACGCTGTATTAAAAACATTGCGTCTGCATGTCTTCTGACAGTCTGCGCATGCAGACTCTGGTCAATCATGCACCCAAGACAGATGCTATCAGATTTCATACTGTCCTGCTACAGATGAATCGACCAGCTTTAGTCCTTTGTTGGACTTTATTTTTATGGCGGAGATGATGCTCAACCACCAACAACAACCATAATAACTTCTTTCTTGGGACTGGGGACAACCTCGATCAACCCTACCTTTTGGGACATGGAGGTCTCCTAATGGTGCCACCTGGATCAGCTGAACAGTCTCTCTTTGGATGCTGCTTCACTGGACTGTTGCGAGGGACCTCTATGGCGGATGTGAAAAAGGGTATGATGGGAGTGATGGCGTCAACACGGTGGAGGCGATGGAGATGAAATGGGAGTTGTGACATAAGCTGAGGAATGCCACGCGGTCTGAAAAGGAAAGAGGAGGAAGGTGTGTGGAGTGCGGGGGTACAGGTGGACACAGAGTAAAAGGAATGATCATACAGGTGGAGGTGACTGGGAGTGAGAGGGACACATGGCAGGAGACGAGAGGGCGATGAGCTGAGGAGGGGCCATGTGGATGGAAAGAGGGAAGTTGGACATATGAAGGGGGAAGAAGGTGGCGGTAGGTGGAGAACAGGGAGGATGACTTGGACAGTGACATGACATGAAGGGGTGCCCGCTAGAGTGAAATTCCATTCCGGACCCCCCCCCTCCATTAAAGGCAGAACTGATGGGGGGGTCCAAAATTCAATACAGACCGTAGATCTTAACGCCGAGACTTGGGCCGCCCAGATGCGCTCATACATTATCTCCAATTCCGGACCCCCCCCCTCTCGTTAAAACCAGAATGATGGAGGGGGTGCGGAATTGGACCTTGTCTGTGAATTTGAGTGCTTGGATCACGACCATCCAGATCTGCGCCCTCTTTAAATTAAATATGCCCAAGCCTCGCTGATGGATGAATGAATGAAATGACCTCGGTGATTTCATCATGAAAACCTCGAAGGGCCCCACTTGTGGCTCAACTATTGCGCCGTGTGTCCTTCAGATGGATGGTCCCGATTCTTTCAGAATTTCTGGCACCGGGGGTTCACGATACAATTTTCCTCAAAATCCCGATTGACCAAACCGCGAAAGCACGGATGTACGTCGCATGTCCTCCGGAGGAACGATCGAGATGGTATTTGATGTTAGAAGAGGGTTGCCTCCATTAACAGGCTCACTTGACGTGACCGGGTGCTAGGACCATAGGCTTAGCTTAAAAGGCTCTTACCTGCGTTTCGGGGTTCGGGGTTTCGAGATGTGAGATGACGAGGGACTTTTACCCCTCGAACTCCCGAATGTCGATATGCCAACGTGACTAGATCTTGCACCATGCGTCACTAGATCGGACGACCTAGATTTAGTATTGAAATATAGGCGCTTTCTCTGATGCTATATATCGGGTAACTTGGTAGCCCCGAAATCCTGATGACCATTGATCTGCTTCGTCGCTTGATCCTTGCCGTTGAAATCAGACTTCTCGCTCGCTTGATTTAAGTCCAAAATGGACTTCTTCTGTGAGTTGTGCTCGACACTTATGGCTAGGGCCTTTGAATAAAACTCATCTGACCGGTTTTCAAAACCCCACTTCTATGCGTTTACACCAAAGGCCTAAAATCGGAGAGGAAAACACCCTTATACAAGAAATGTTGCTAACATTAGGCTCCATGGGGGATAGAGTCGTCCCTGTGATGCTCTAAGGATTCATTTTGCAGTCCTAGTGCCTTGCTATTGGGCTATGGAGTCAAGCTCAAAAACATCCCTCTTCTAAAAATATAGGCCGAAAAGTAAAGCAAAGAAGACAAAGCTACATGCTCAAAGGAGCTTATTTATATATAGTCCTAATGCTAATAAAATATTTTACATGGGGCTAGGTGAAAGCAGACTTCCACCATAGCCATTCAAGAAGCTTCCTGGATAGAAGCTCCTTCCTTATGTCGATGATCACCAACAGATGGTGTAACCATGACAGCAGAACGGCTACACTCTTCAACTTCTCCTCATAGGCTGAAGTTGATATGAAATAGGGTGGCTCCAAGGCATAAAGGACTTGCCACTCCATGTATTCGCTGACAGGGTCATAGAATGAGTGGCGAATTTTGGAAAATTGGCGACAGGCAACCTCCTCTTCTACACAATTGTTCCCATGTGGATGAATATCTCTAACAAGCACAAGTGAGTGGACAACTGTCGTAGGCTCACTGATCTCGGGCGATGGTTTCTCGCTGACTGGCTCTGGATAGAAAAATAAATGCGTGCTCAGCTACTCCTCTAGTTCCTCCTCCTCTTTGTGCACTCTCCCATCTTGTAAAAAGGGAACAGTCTCCCGATCCTTCTCTTCAATCCCAAATGTAAATACATCATTGGGAATCTCATGAAGGAAGAAAGAACAATCCACTTCCACAATGGATTCTTCGTTTAAATATGAGACAACAGGGTCATTGGGGGCAGATGCTAACACATCCAAGAAATTTTCAATAATCTCTTCAAAAGAGCTGCTCAAATCATCTGCCTTGAAGACTGGAAAATTCTCTCCGTTGCCTTCAGATTCCAACCTTGCATGTTAGGCAGCGAGAGATTTCGCCTGCTCTATCAGTTCACTCAGAGCATATTCCTCCCCCAGTCTTCTATCCTTACATCCCTCATCATCACATCCTCCATCTGACATAATCATATCTGGGAGGATTTCTTCTTCTTGGCTCTCCCATGGGTCAGATTCATAATGACCATAAACAGGACCTGTAGGAAAGCTTTTTTCATAATCGCCCTCAGTAGAGATTCTAAGGGCATCTGCTTCAAAGGATGGGAAATCCTCAGCACATTGTTCAACTTCCCACCTGTCAAGTCTGGTAGTGATAGATTTTATCAGTTCCATAACTCCACCCGAAGCATCTTCTTCCTTCCTGGGATCTTCATAATTATCCATTGTAGAGATACCAAAATCATCTTCTTCATAGGGTGGAAAATCCTCTGCACATCGCTCAGCTTCCCACCTGTCTAGTCTAGTAGTGATAGATTTTACCAGCTCCATAACTCCGCCCGAAGAAAATGAATGGGGAGGAGAAAGGACTGATTCCTGATCCAGGTCATCAGGATCATCCTCATAGCCTTCATAAGAGACAACTCTATCTTGTATACATTTGTTGTAGTATCCCTCACAACAGTTATGAAAAATCAACTCAGAGGGATACAACTTCTGACAGTAAGCGGTGAAAGCTGCATGGAACTCACTGAGTGAAGAAATGATAGCAGGGGGTAAAGAATGATACCATCTACATGCATCCCCTGCTAACGAGAACATGAACATCTTCAGTAATACATCTTCATGATTTATCTCCCAATGACACATGAGTTCATGAAACTCACTGAGGTGCTGAGCAGGGTTGTCCTCTTCACATTTTCCAAATATGGGCAAATAACCACCCCATTCATTCGGAGAGGGGACAACATTAGGAAAACCAAGAATAACAGAAAAATTAAAAGGAGCAAACCTGCAAGCAAGGATTTTCTCCATATCGAACCAGTGGAGTAGCCAATCGATCCTTGAATCATGGAGTCGCCAGGTGAAAGATGCGCAACTTCGAATGTGTCTGGTCCTTGTTCACCATCAAAGGCCAGATCCTAACGTTTTTGTTACCCCAGGAAGATTCTCAGGCTGAGAAAGCAGCTGCTTAAATCTTCTCGAGAAATCTCCTTTGGGTCATCTTTCAGGCATGCTAAAGTAGCCACAACTAGCACAGTTATGTGGAAACCTTGGAGTCGCCACAGTGGAGTCGCCAGGTGAACAGTAGCAATCTTGAAGGGATTTGATGCCTAATGCACCTTCAAAACTAGAGGCTCAATGTCGTTCTACCCAGGGAATATCTTCAACTTCATCCCCGGCAACGACGCCAGAAATGTTAGCGTCGAAAGTCGCTCCTGGATTGCTTGCAGGAGCAGGGCCCAACGCCCATCAGTTTTTATGTTAGGATAGTTTTAATGGGTGATCAAATGGGTAGAGACTCGGGAATATATCACACTAACTTAGGAACTGAGTCTGGCATATAAGGAACAAAGGAGGTCTTGATCTAACTTCAGTCAGTGAGTTGGTTGAAAGATGAGCAGGTGGAAGACTTGGTAAGAAGAGTGAGAAAACTGCCTCAGGCAATAGGATTTTCAGTAGTTTGCAGAAGAAAGACTTTGAATGCAAGATCCTCTTGGTTCAGAGTCTCAAGAAACTGAAAGGGGGACTCGACTAAATTCTCCAATTCCAAGTCGCTCAGCACTAAGAAAATCACAAGGACCGATTAGAAACAATGCAACTGTTACAATGATCCAATCTACATCATCTTATAATAGTTACAAGTCGACTGGATTCTCCAATTCCAAGCTGATCTAACACAGTGTAAACAAAGACATGAAAGAAACGGACATCCATAAGGCAATAAGTCTCAAGAGTCCATGCATAACTAGAATAATAGTGCTTCATTAAAGATTTACAATCGGGAGCCTCGCTCAACCATTGATGCTTACAAAAATGGCGAAAACACCTACATATACTCAAAACAACAACAACAACAACAAAAACAAGACGTTGTATTAAAAACATTGCGTCTGCATGTCTTCTAACAGTCTGTGCATGCAGACTCTAGCCGATCGTGCACCCAAGACAGACGCTATCAGATTTCAGATTGTCCTACTGCAGATGAATCGACCAGCTTTAGTCCTTTGCTGGACTTTATTTTTATGGCATAGATGATGCTTAACCACCAACAACAACCACAATAACTGCTTTCTTGGGACTGGGGACAACCTTGGTCAACCCTACCTTCTGGGATGTGGAGGTCTCCTAATGGTGCCACCTGGATCAGCTGAATGGTCTCTCTTTGGATGCTGCTTCGCTGGACTGCTGCAAGGGATCCCTATGGCAGATGTGAAAAAGAGTATGATGGGATCGATGGCGTCAACACGGTGGAGCTGATGGAGAGGAAACGAGAGTTGTGACATAAGCTGAGGAATTCCACGCGGTCTGAAAAGGAAAGAGGAGGAAGGTGTGTGGAGTGAGGGGGTACAGGTGGACATGGAGTAAAAGGAATGATCATATAGGTGGAGGTGACTGGAAGTGAGAGGGACACATGGCAGGAGACAAGAGGGCGATGAGCTGAGGAGGGGCCATGTGGATGGAAAGAGGGAAGTTGGACAGATGACGAGGGAAGAAGGTGGTGGTAGGTGGAGAATAGGTGGCAATAGGGAGGATGACTCAGACAGTGACATGACAGGAAGGGGGCCCCTCTAGAGTGAAATTCCATTTCGGACCCCCCCCCCTCCATTAAAGGCAGAACCGATGGGAGGGTCCATAATTCAATACAGACCATAGATCTAAGCGCCGAGACTTGGGCCGTCCAGATGTGCTCATACATTATCTCCGATTCTGGACCCCCCCCCCTCTCGTTAAAGCCAGAATGACGGAGGGGGTGCGAAATTGGACCTTGTCCATGAATTTGAGTGCCTGGATCATGACCGTCCATATCTGCGCCCTCTTTAAATTAAATGTGCTCGAGCCTCGCTGATGGATGAATGACTGAGATGACCTCGACGCCTTCATCATGAAAACCCCGAAGGGCCCCACTCGTGGCTCAGCTATTGCGTTGTGTGTCCTTCAAATGGATGGTCCTGATTCTTTCAGGATTTCTGGCACCGGGGGTTCACGATACAATTTTCCTCAAAATCCCGATTGACCAAACTACGAAAGAACGAATGTACGCTGCGTGTCCTCCACTGGAACGGTTAAGATGGTATTTGATGTTAGAAGAGGATTTCCTCCATTACCAGGCTCGCTTGACGTGACCAAGTGCTAGGACCATAGGCTTAGCTTAAAAGGCGTTTATCGGTGTGTCAGGGTTCGGGGTTTCGAGATGTGAGATGACGAGGGACTTTTACCCCTCAAACTCGCAAATGCCAATATGTCGACATGACTAGATCTTGCACCATGCGTCACTAGATCGGATGACCTAGATTTAGTCTTGAAATATAGGCACTTTCTCTGACACTATATATCGGGTAACTTGGTAGCCCTGAAATCCCAATGACCGTTGATCTGCTTCGTCGCTTGATCCTTTCCATTGAAATCAGATTGCTCGCTCGCTTGATTTAAGCCCAAAATGGACTTCTTCTGTGAGTTGTTCTCGATGCTTATGGTTGCGGCCTTTGAATAAAACTCTTCTGACCGGTTTTCAAAACCCCACTTCTATGCGTTTACACCAGAGGCCTAAAATCGGAGAGGAAAACACCCCTATACAAGAAATGTTGCTAACACCATCTACAAGAATAACATCCTGGGATTTTCCTTTTCCATTACTCAAACTCACCATCCCTTTACCCTTGATTTTACCTGGTTCATCATTTCCAAAGGTCACATTTCCTATTTTTCTTTTAATTATAGACAAAAAATTATCCTTGTCTCTAGTCATGTGCTTGGAACATCCATTGTCTATATACCAGAGGTCCTTTTTTTTTGAGCTAAAAGTACTAGACCACATTTTTCATTATCTTTCTTTTTCCATGTGTTGACATTTCTAGCTAGGAGTTTTATCCTTGGATCTGCTTTGTAATTCTTCATATGGAAGTTTGCATCTTTGTGGCCGAAGTTATGACAATTATAACAATCGAGCTCATTTTTCACTAGGTCAAAGTGATTGGTGCAACTTTGTCTACTCATTGGTTGTTTAGTTCTATATTGCAAAGATTGTTTATTTCTTGATCTCCTCAGTTGCATGTCTCTAAACTTAATTTGAAAATTTGCAATCTTATGACCAAAATTAGAGTAGTAAAAACAATATCCATGGAAGAAATTTTTGTACCAGAAGGATGGCCTTCTTGGAATTTGTTGCTCTATCTTCTGATATCTTTGTTTTTTATTAGGGATTATCTTGTCTTTATTAGTTGTTGGTGGCAGAGTATTCACATGGTCTGATTGTCTATTGACTTAGAACTTGATCATCTTTACTGGCTCTTTTCTTTCTGGTTGTTTTCTTCTTGAGCCACTTACATAGCCTAAACCAGTCTTCAACAAAGGAGATCTTTGTTTTCTCAGAATGTCATTTAGTTCTGTTGAGGCTTTAATGCTTGGAAGATTTTGGAGATACAATGATTTAAACTTCTCCATCTCTTTTCTTGGTTTTACTACCTCTTCTTCCAAGGCTTCACATCTTGCCTCCTCCTCTAATAATTGTTGTTTCAGAATGTCCTCTATTTTATTTTCCTCTTCTAATTCCACTTTTAGCAGGGAAAAGTCTTCATCGGGTTTTTTACTATCTCTCTTGAACTGTATCAACAATTGTTTTTGCCTTTTCTTCTTAAATTTGAGTCTAGCAATTTCTTCTAGGGAATTGATCAGTTCTCCTTCCAAGTCAACCACAACTTCTTCATCATTAACATCACTTCCTATGATTTTATTATTACAATCTTCTTTGGCCATAAGAATAAATTCATTAACCTTATCTTCACAAGAAGAATCACTATATGTGTCTCCTAAAGAGTCATCATTGTTTACACATAAACTTTTATTTTTACCAAATCTCTTGGATTTGTACTTCTCTTCACCTTTAGAGTTCTGGTCCTTCTTCTCATGTGGACACTTAGATGCAAAGTGACCTATATTTCCACAGTTAAAACATTTGAAGGGAAACTTGCCTTGGTACTTGCCTGATCCTTTCTTTAGTCTTCTCACAAATTTTGCTTCAATTTCATCAGGCTCAAAATCCTCATTCTTATCTTCTTTAAATGATGCTTCTCTAGAGGTGGGTTTATATTTACCTATCCTCATTTCATAAGCAGTCAAAGTTCCTAGAAGTTGATCAATAGAAAAGATCTTAATATCATTCAATTCTTCTATTCCAAAAAATTTTGGATTAAATCTATTAGGTAGAGATCTTAAAATCTTCTGAACTAAAAATGTGTCTTCAATCTTCTCACCAAGACCCTTCATGGCATTCACAATCTTCTCAACTCTTAAGAAATATTTATTAATTGTTTCATCCTCATTCATCTTTAGTTGTTCAAATTTCAATCTATATGTCTAAAGTTTGGCATCTTTTACTTTCTCATTTCCTTCATAACTGCTAATGAGTTTATCCCACATCCATTTGGCAGAATCAAGATACATTGCCTTTAAAAATTCATCTTTAGCAAGCCCACTCAAGATAACATTCATTACCCTTTCATTGAAGCTAAATTCTAACTTATCATCTTTGGAAGCTAGCACAACAAGTTTTATATATCCAGTCTCTACAACATCCCAAACATCAACACCTAAGGCCATAATGTATGTTCTCATTCTAACCTTCCAAAAATATTTTTTTTTTCCATCAAACAAAGGAGGCTTATTGGTTGAAGTTCCTTCATGACTTGTCATGTTTAATCTTACTTATCTACCTTTAGCTAAAAGGAACCCGCTCTGATACCGATTCTTGGAAATACTATGAAAACTGATACTGTGCTTAAACAATTTTATGCCTATTGAAATATTATTAATGTTCTCCAAGTGATCATCAAGATTATGAAATTCATGAACAACATAAATAATAAACATCAATCACACATATGATATACACAGAGGAAGATATTCATGAGGAAACCCATAAAGGGAGAAAACCTCTTCTTCTTAGAATGATAGGCAGTATTTTATGTTATGTACATCACCTATGTTTGAGAACCAACTCAAAATGAGGCCACAACCTCTTCTTTAACAAGCTAAAACTTGTAGATATCACCAACCCTCTGATTTCTCTAGCACCCACTAGAAGGAAGCACCAACTCCCTGAGAGTTCTAGCACCAACTGGATGGAAGCACCAACTTCCAGTCACACATGAACCAACCTGTATAACATAGAACAATGGTTCTCCCTTGCACCACCCTACCACCTTGGTTTTTCTAGCTGCAACCAGATGGAAGCTACAACTCCCTGTGTTCAAGCACCCACTTGAGACTTTGAGGACAACAGTCCTCCCTAGAACCACCCTACCACCTTGAGATATAGAAATTTTTACTTACCTAATGTGTCTTTGATATGGTCTGTTACAGCTCTATGTCTCCTCTGCCTTCTTCAGTTTCTATGCTCTATTCCACTTCTGCTTCTTTCTGCTTCTATGCTCTTCTCTTTTTCTTCCTACACACCACACCCCTCTGTCTAGATTCTCTTCATCATATTATGCTCTATGCTACCTCTACATACTATACACTACGCCTCCGATCTCCCCTCCAGATCCAACAACTCTTCTATGTTTTGCATGTCTTACTCACATCGAGTTCTCTGCCTTATAATCATTCAAACTCTTCATCTTCTCTGGCAGTTATTCTGAATCTGTTCATCATTAGCGGGAATTACCCTGATATTATTTGGCTTCTTTGGCCGTCACAAATCTTCATATTCTCTGGTAGTTACAGTCAGTCATTTTTGGCTTCTTTGGCTTCTAAGCCCCTTCCTTCACATGACCATCGACGATGACCAAACGTCTATTCAAAAGGCACTTCCTGATCTCGGTCTAGTGAGCTCTAGCTCCATTTCTCAATATGACCTTGGGAGAAGCTCTCATGTGACCACGAGATTGCGGGTGCATCCAAAGGTGGCTTGTATCAAACTATTTTTTTCCCTACAATTTACCTCAAGCCTCCACGTGTCCTTTCACCAAAACCATGGTTTTGATTGTGGCCCACCTTCATATTTTTAAAGTTCATGCATCTTCAATCCCCACAATGTGATGGGACCATCGATCTCATGATCTTGACGGAGCTCCTGAACGAACGGTTCAGATTTTTTCTTTCACGATCCACGGATCAGATCTGATCTTCCTAAATCAATGACTGTGATTTATTTCGTGATCTGGGCTTCTAGAGTTTCAAATCTCAAACCTTTATTTCTTTCGTACATAAATCTTATGGAGTTTGAAATCCACTGACGTGTGTCCCTCTCAGATCAACGGTTGAGATCTCCTTCGAGTCTCCGGACTTCGGAGATTTGGAATCTCAACTTCCTGTTTATTCTGTCTGGATATCTTCGGAAATGAAATATCTACTAATGTATGTCCTCCTTAACCCAATGGCTATCCTCCACTCCAGGACTTCATCCTTTTTGACTCTTCAACACTTAGTTTTTCCATGAATGCTTTCACCCAGAGTCAATGATCTATTGACACGTACCCTCCTGCATGATCAACGATCATGAGTGACTTCAACACTTTGGGATTTAGGAGTTTCAACTCCTATGCACTCATTTTTCCTAGTGTGATTTCACCTGAATGCATAATCTTTTGACACGTACCCCTCCTGGCAATCAATAGGTACAGTCTTCTATGGGTCTTCGATGTTTGGGACTTCAGAACTTTAGGCTAATTTCTGCTTCATTCTCCTTTGGAGTGGTCACCTGTTGAATAAGTCATAGGCAGTGGAGACCGCTTGTTGTCGGTTAACACTTCCACTTACACTGTCCTTCCATTGAACTAGATCAATGGTTGAGAATGCACCCGAAGTGATCTTCAGATTGAATGCCTGAGAGAGACTTCAAACCTTTGTCCTTCGGGACTTCGAGACTTTTGACATTTGTTGGTGATGAAACTCCCGAAGTAAATCTCCCAGAGTGATGTATCTTTCTTACGTCACTTGTTGACATGGCATGAGCCAATTTTCTCTTGACACATGTCATCATTTTATTATTCCATGTGTACTTTTTGACGTGGCCTATCACATGTCCTTGCTGACATGGTCTACCACATGTCCTTGTTGAGGTGGTCTGCTGACATGGGTGAGACATGTAGGCAGTGTGGTGGAGTGTGGAGGCAGATCACGGTAGTGGAGTGTGACGTGTAGCAGGTAGTGAAGTGTGACGTCGGAGCGCAGAGGTGGTATGTATAAGTGGTTTGGTGGTTTACTCAGAGGGGGGGTTAGGAGGTAAGTGGTAATGAGCAAGGGGGGTTGGATTTGAGAGGAAGGTGACACGTATGAGGGTCCCACATGGGAAATACCACCAACTCGAACCCCCCCCCCACGATTAAAGGCAGAAAGGTCGGGGGGGTCCGATATGCCCTATCGACTGTAGATCTGAGTGCCCGATTATTGGCCACTGAGATTAGCATTCCCTTCTTATAAATTGTCCTATCCTTCCACTTTAGAATGATCTAATGACTGAAATTTACTCCGGCTCTCTGGACTTCGGGGATTTCAAATCTCAAACTTTGCTCCTCGTTTATTCTATCCTTCACTTAATTTGATCCAATGGTCGTGAAGACTCTTGAAGTAGATCCACGATCAATGATTTTGATCCGAATCACGTTTATGTATGATGCTTTCTCTTCTGAGCTTTGATCTCTACATACTATTTGCTTCTCCTCCTGAGCTTATGCTTTTCCTGTTTTCCATCATCGTTGTTGTTCTTGCCATCAGTGACAAGCACACACTTCCTGTAAAACATGCCAATAGGTCTGACATGTTTTTTTTGCATATTTTCATGATTATGTGGTTTGATGTATGTTTAATGTATGTATGGTGATGAAATATGGTTGAGTGTTGAAGAATATGCTTGATGCCTATCATGGATGCATAAAACTAACTCTATAGTATGGATTGAGGCATTTTCTATTGAAGAACAATGTTGGTTATGACAGTGAAGTTATGACACTTTGGTTATGAGATATATCATGATGATGTGATGCTATCTAGAGATATCATTGAGGCACACTTTTGGTACATGTTTAGAGATACTATTGACTACTTATTAATTATCGTAGTGAGTGGTTTTTGAGGCAAATATGTCATGATACATGGATGTTACATATGTGAGCTCCATTGATATATCTTATGATGTATCGTTAGAGGCATATTTGTTGGATGTCTTGGTGCATGCACATGTAGTTGATGCGATGATGAGGTGATTATGTTATACATCATTGATGAGTCATTGCTTGATCTATAGTTGATGCATGATTGGTACATACTTGGTACATTGGTTAAGGCACTTGCTAGCAGTATGATTGGCACATGGTTTATGGTTTATATGGAATACATATGGGAACACATCTTGAATGTGGTTCATATTGTTGATGTTTGGTGCATGATTGATGCACTTGATTTGGTGCAGGTAGTAATACATGTTTGGTGCATGGTTGATGCACTTGTAGATGGCATATGAATGTGGGTGATAGTACTTGGCTAAAATACATCGTTGTTATTAATTTCTTAGCATATAATTTGATACATAATGTATGGGAGAGTTGAGACACTTGTTGTGGTGTTTGGTTGGTACATTATTTGATGCTTGATGGTTGAGATACATATCTTGACACATGGTTTGTGGCACTTTGTTTATGATAGAGACATATCATATGTGATACGAAACTTGTTTGAGGCACATGGTTGGCATGTTGACAATGTTATTGGTACATTGATAGAGGCACTTGTTGACGATCCCGATATATGCTTGGTACACTTTTTGACACATATTCTTGGCATATAAACTTCAGTGATGAGATATTATTGTATGGTGTTGATGTGCATGGTTAGCACATGGTATGGCACACGATGTACATGGTTGATATTTTGTTAATGATTCTCTATTCACTATTGACATATATTTTTGTTGCATAAAGTATGGTATGGAATGATTATGATGCATGGACAGGTCCAAGGATCATCATAGGAAGAAAAACTCATTCATGAGTAGTTGATCTATGTTTTGGTTGAACAGTAGCATTTGTAGCAAAAGTAGATTGTAGTAGAAGCATATTTTTCATCTTGTAGAGAATATATGGGGAGCCATACCCACAGGGGGGGTTATTCCTCTTCCCTTTATTTCTTGCAACAACATGATTCCAGAGGAGAGATTCATCAGATGCAGGATGGAGAGTTATATGCTTGGAGAGGCATGTTTCCAGGGGGAGTGATGGTCACAAGGGGGGCATGAGTGATATGTCTTCATAATTGCATTAGAATGATATACCTTTCTCAAAAGGGGAGAAATTTTTGAAAGGAAGCTCAAAGGAATTCAGATAGGAGGAGCAACCCCAAGGAGATTTTAGGCAGGGGGAGCAGACCCAAGGATATAAATACTATTTTCCATTGATTTCAAAGGGGAAGAGATAGTCACAATGATGTGATTGAGATGACTATTGATGAAGAGAATTTCCATGTCTACATGTTGCCATCAATGATTGGTGGTGACATCAATGTTGGTATTTCCATTAATTCCAAAGGGGGAGAATGTTGCATTATGTTGTCATTGATGTCAAAGGATTAATGTCAAAGATTTTATGTCAAGTATTGTCATTGTATCATTGATGTATTGATTTTTGGATCATGTGATCATATATTTAATTGATGTCTGAGGGATAATGTCATGAGGTGTCATAGTGATGTAGTCATGGATTGATGTATATACAGGATGATGTAAATGTCATTCATTGTTGTCTTGTCATGGCTAATAGGAAGTACCAAATGGATGAGATCCAAAGTAGTCCCCTTATGGTGAAATCCCTCATGGGAATACTCTTTGTGAAGTCTAAACAATTAAGTGGTTGAGTCATCATAGATGTGTGGTTAAGGAAACCGAGGTTGATTGTGGAATAACGTAATCAATATAAATGAATTTGTAAGTGAGACTATTCTAGATGGATAGTGTTCGTCATTCCATTTCCAGTGATATGTGGAACGTCACATAAATCCTCATTGTTAGAGAGTTATGGTCATGTGCAGTTGGAGAACCCTCATAACTTTTCTAGAAGAACCTAGAAGGTCAAAGAAGTCAAATTATTCTAGAATCTCCTAGAATAAAGTTGACTAGTCATGGGTTAAGTGGTTGCAACAAGAAAACAATTAAAAATAAATTGGTTCCGACTAGAAGTGGAGAATTTACTATTTGTAGCAAAGTGGGTTAGAAGTGGACAAAGTGGGTTAGAAGTGGACAAAGTGGTTAGAAGTGGGTTAGCCCTAAGAGAAGGAAGTTGGTTGAAGTTGGTTAGATGATAAACCCTAGAGGAAGCTACTTGGAGAAGTATAAATAAGAGAGAAAGGATCTCTTATGGGAGTAAATATTTTGAGCATATTGAAGATCTAATCTTCGTGAAAGATTCATTTCAAGTACTCATGGATGCATCAAAAGTTTCGTAAGCCATAGGTATTGATGGATAAAGTTTTAGAGTTTCAAAAATACTGCAAAGCCCTAGTTTCTGAGATGCACACAAGATATCAGTGTAACAGGGTGTGTACATACATGGACTATCAGTACAATAGGGTGCATAAATACACAATAAAATAGTATAATAGGGAGTGTACATGATGGGAAATCCATAGAATATTGAGAAAGTGTTGGTTCCATGTTCCTGAAGTTTGAAGAAAGTTCCCATAACAATGGTCTATTGGTTCATATCTGCTACAGAAGATATGGTATGGTTATATGTTGTATTCATGCTTATATTTTCTCATGGTATGGTGAATGCTTGAGGCATTCTTTGTATGGATGTATTGATGTCTGGATATGGTAGCTAGTTGGTTGAGTAGTTCAGTTCAATTCTATTTGAGAGATGTCCATGATCTGTAATTGTGTATGCATGAGGAGCATGCATAGGTTGTTGAATGACATAGATATGTTTGTGATTGGTTATGGTACGTATTAGGCAGTGAAAGGCAGAGTGAAGTGACAATATCATAAGTGGATGTGACAGAAGCATAAAGGGTATGAAGGGCCAGAAGGTTGAAGTTTCAGAAACCTTAATTTATGAAAGTGTACGCATGCTAACAGTGAGCCAGGGCATGTACATATGTGTGTTGCAGTATAGGCAGGTCATGTACATACATAGGCTATAGTATAAACAGGTTGTGTACCTATTGATAGATTGGTATCTGTTGAGGATTGATTCCTCTTCTGGATTGGTGCTGAGATTTGCAGGCTGAGTCTTACATTGAAAGTTGGTTCTCTTGTGGAGTTGTTTCTATATTCAGTTGTTTATGAAAAAAAACCCAAGGATTGTAGTACCTAATATAAAAGAAACTTATACATATATCTTGTGTTCCTTGTGGTGATGGATTATTGATGATATTTGTTGTTGATATATGTTTATATACAACTTGATATAAATGAAAGAAATTAATGGTGAGTAAACAATGATTTCTAACTAAGGTGTTTTTGTAAAGGAGTAAACATAGACCTACATTGATTCAACCCCCCCTCTTAGTGTGGTTGGTGTGTCCAACACACAAGCAATAGATTCCCTTCTGCAACCCTTTCCTCCATTTTGTTGGCTTCAATCCCATTTCTTCACCCCTGTGAGCATCACCTGATGCAATGAGTGCTAAGTGGACTATTCAAATCATGAGAAATATTGGTCAGTTGCGACTAATACTCATGAATATGGGTCATAGATTAATGACTTACACTACGCAGTTAATCCAGAAAATAATATCTAATATCTTGCACTGCAGAAGCCCCTGTATTCTTAAATAATAAGAGTTAAGGGAGCTCTAACTGGGTAGTTGATAAGGCACAATACTTGCTAAGGTTTTTCAAATGGGGTAGCAAGCTAAGTGGGCTTGATTGTGGGGAAAAATCCACAGTTAAGCACGCTTGAGCCAAAGGCGTCTTGGGATGGGTGACCACCTGGGAAGTCCTGGTTACCGGGTGCAAGACTCAGAAGTGATGATTGATGCTATGCGATTCATTTCGTTGGCTTCAATCTCATTTCTTCACCCCTATGAGCATCACCCGATGCAATGAGTGATAAGTGGACTATTCAAATCATGATAATTATTGGTCAGTTGCAACTAATACTCATGAATATGGGTCATAGATTAATGACTTACACTACGCAGTTAATCCTGAAAATAATATATAGTATCTTGCACTGGGAAAGCCCCTATATTCTTAAATAATAAGAGTTAAGGGAGCTCTAACTGGGTAGTTCATAAGGCACAATACTTGCCAAGGTTTTGCAAATGGGGTAGCAAGCTAAGTGGGCTTGATTATGGGGGAAAATCCACAGTTAAGTGTGCTTGAGCCAGAGGCGTCTTGGGATGGGTGACCACTTGGGAAGTCCTGGTTACTGGGTGCAAGACCCGGAAGTGATGATTGATGTTATGCGATTCATTTCATTGGCTTCAACCCATTTCTTCACCCCTGTGAGCATCACTCGATGCAATGAGTGCTAAGTGGACTATTCAAATCATGAGAATTATTGGTCAGTTGGGACTAATACTCATGAATATGGGTCATAGATTAATGACTTACACTACGCAGTTAATCATGAAAAAAATATCTAATATCTTGCACTGTGGAAGCCCCTATATGCTTAAATAATAAGAGTTATGGGAGCTCTAACAGGGTAGTTCATAAGGCACAATACTTGCTAAGGTTTTGCAAATGGGGTAGCAAGCTAAGTGGGCTTGATTGTGGGGAAAAATCCATAGTTAAGCGCTCTTGAGCCATAGGCGTATTGGGATGGGTGACCACCTGGGAAGTCTTGGTTACCGGGTGCAAGACCCGGAAGTGATGATTGATGCTATGCGATTCATTTTGTTGGCTTCAATCCCCTTTCTTCACCCCTGTGAGCATCACTCGATGCAATGAGTGCTAAGTGGACTATTCAAATCATGAGAATTATTGGTCATTGCGACTAATACTCATGAATATGGGTCATAGATTAATGACTTACACTATGCAGTTAATCCTGAAAAATAATATCTAATATCTTGCACTGTAGAAGCCCCTATATGCTTAAATAATAAGAGTTAAGGGAGCTCTAACTGGGTAGTTCATAAGGCACAATACTTGCTAAGGTTTTACAAATGGGGTAGCAAGCTAAGTGGTCTTGATTGTGGGGAAAACTCCACAGTTAAGCGCGCTTGAGCCAGAGGCGTCTTGGGATGGGTGACCACCTAGGAAGTCCTGGTTACTGAGTGCAAGACACAGAAGTGATTATTGATGCTATGCGATTCATTTCGTTGGCTTCAATCCCATTTCTTCACCCCTGTGAGCATCACCCGATGCAATGAGTGCTAAGTGGACTATTCAAATAATGAGAATTATTGGTCAATTGCGACTAATACTCATGAATATGGGTCATAGATTAATGACTTACACTACGCAGTTAATCCCGAAAATAATATCTACTATCTTGCACTGCGGAAGCCCCTATATGCTTAAAGAAGTTATTTGTAATTAGTGTTCAAAGAACTCGGCCCTTTTTATTCCATACTCATAAAATTTGATTTGGATAACCTTGAGCCCAAACTACCTTCCCTCGTGGCTTTCCAAGTTCTTGTCTCAATGAGGAATATTACCATTTATTGATTCATTATAAATGAGGGAGCATCTTCTTGCATTATGTCCACCATGGTATGGAATAATTTTGGCTCTTCTAAACTTACCCATTTTCCCATCACCATTCAAGCTTATGATGAACAATCATCCCAACTAGAAGGCCTTTACCAAAATGTCCTTGTTGAGCTAAAACGATCTTAATAGAAATTGAGGTTATAAATTGACCTTTAAAGTACAACCTCCTCCTTGGATGTAGCTATATGTATGCTATGAAATCCGTTGCTTCATCAATGTTTTGCACGATGATGTTCCCTCATAATGATCAGGTCATCACCATAAATCAAATCATGCACTATAAACCCTAACCAACATCTAATTTGGACAACATCCTCCCTCTCATAGGGAAAGTCATGGTTCCCCATCATACATTGATATGGGCCTTTGGATATTCAAATATTCTAGGTTACTTGGTGCATATCATGATGAGACACCTTAGGTTCCTCCAATTGATTTATCCCAAGTATGCACAAAAAAATTATTCAATGTGGTACCATATACCACCCAATCTACATCAATCCTGTCATCTATGTTCAACAAACCATCTTCCACCAATTAAGCACTCATTAAGAACCCAATATCATCACTCACAACCACTTCTTCTTTTGGCCATCAAGAGTTGTGGGACATCTAGTGATGACCACACTTATCCTCCTAGGACTTACCTTGGAAATACCTATGTTGTACTTATCACCTCCAACCCTTACACTAGATCCTAAATCATTGTTTCATATAGTTCTACACCCTGTGGAAAATTGGAATTGGCAAGCCAACTAGGGACAAAAACAAGAAAGAAGGGGGAAATAACCAATCTAATCCTTGTGTCCCTCCATCCTATGATCTCTATAATTCCCTAGTCCATGCCATGAACCTATGACGTATGCTACCAAAATTAATGAACATTCTTCACCCACCTAAAGAAGTACCATTACTACCCACCACCATTGCTAAGAGTATCTCCCTAGCTCCCTTGAAGGAACCTACCCATGTGCATAAAATGTATTTGTGTACAAACCATCCATGTGCCATGTTTTTAGCATACAACCATTATGCTCACCATTTTCTTGATCTAGCTAAGCTTCAGATCATGTTGACCACATTTCATTAGGAAACTATTCCAATGCAAGAAAACACCAATCCTCAATAGGTACTGCAACCTCCAATGGTAAATGAACATAGATATACCACTATTTATTAGGTATCCATGTCAATTAGATCACGAAATAGTCATCCTTATAGTATTTTCAGACAATTTGATCATTTTACCTTCTAGTGCCAACAAATTATCAAAAATCAAATCTAATATCTAGTGCAATTGATGAAACTTCGTGCCTCACTCCCACACATGTGAATGATGAAAATCATACCACCATTCATATCACTCCCCCTATGCTACATAAAGGGATTTTACCACCTCCTACCATAACCAACTAATCAAATCAACCTCGAAAAGAGTTCCTTCTGTTGAGCACACACTTATACTGAGAGGGGGGGGTGAATTAGTATAAGACAATTTTTCACTTTTTCAAGCATTAATCAACCATAGTAAAACAATCACATATGAGATCTATTAACTGCAAAACATGGAACACAATATTTACATGGAAACCCTTTCATGAGAAAACCACAAAAATTCTCTTTATAACTCTATGTAGGCATCAACTTAATGCTACAAATATTTGTAGGCACCAACCTACTAGAGACACCAATCCCCACTGGTATAGATCTTGGTAGGAACCAAAATACAATTAAATATCTTCATAAACACCAATCTATTGGAGACACCAATCCTCATTTCTAAGCAAAAACTTTGCAAGATACATCAATCTCTTTGTTTGAGTGACACCAACCTTCAATGAGTCTTCTTTCTACTTCTTCCTTCACAAGGTCTTCTTGTTGCTTCTGCCTTCACCATGTCTACTCATTGCTTCTTCCTTCACCATTTCTATCAACTACTTATGCCTTTACCAGATATGACCACAATTTGAATTTTCAAATGGTAACTTTCTCAAAGCTTGTTGTTTTGTGCCTCTTCCCAAGAATGAACTTGTACAACATGCCACCTATCCAATTTTTAAAATCCAATTCTAAAATTGTTACCCAAGGTACTTATTTATGTCTCCTATGTTCTTTGAAATTTTCACAGTCTAAAGAGTACCATAAAATAAGCTATGGCGAAAATGTCAAGATGACTTGTTTGAAACCGATCTGAGGATCATTTAGAAAACCTAACATTCATAGAGAATATCTCAGAAATGACATAAAAAAAACATTTGAAATTTGTACAACATGTACACCACAATATCTCCTCTATCTCTGTAAAATTTCAAGGTCTGAAACATCCTAGAAAATATTTTACAATGAAAGTCCCAAGAATACCTATTTGAAACTGATTTCAGGAGCATTCATGAACCCATTGAGGAAAAGAGATGGAATATCTCCTCACAACATTTTTTCAAATCTTGTCAAGCTAAGACAAGATAGGAAGGAATATCACCCTAATGTATAGCCTTATTGCAAGTTCAATTAATCTTCAAGCTATTAAACTTAAAGACCAATTGTTGTTTTTTATAATTTATCAAATGCAAACTGAAATAAAGAAGTCTGATTTTTTAAATAATAATTTCTGACCAAGAAGTAAAATCACATTATCTGATAGAATTAAGAAAGACCAAGAGAGTTGCAAAACTATCAATGATTTTACTCATTCATTCTATAACAACCAATACACTTCACATACTTTCAAAGTATGGACCAAATGAAAATCTAGAAGCCTAGGGTAACATACACATAGGCCATTGGTGCCTCCAAATAAGACCAAGAATGATGTGAAATATAAGCCAATAGTCAAACCTTGCACTCTATTATGACTTTGCAAAAGAATCCTAATTAGCGTTGAGAAGTTAATCCAAAAGCCAAAAGAAATCTATAGACTATCAAACATACAATCAACCCAGAAGCATATCAGAATTCAATGCTCCTTGGCCCTAGCTTTATGTCACCTTCGACAGACCCTGCTGTCACAAGAAGTGTCCCAACTTAGAAATCAGAGATGAATGAAGTAGTAATAAAATATCACTTGGAAGTAAGAGAAAACCTTATCAAAGCAATGTGTTCCCCCCTTTACTTTGTCCAACTTTCCTCCTTTTAATATCTCCAAGGTAGTGGAATCACTCAACCACTTTTAGTTAACTCATTAACTAACAATTAGTTAGTTAATAGGAGAGTTGTCAAGTAAATTAATAAATAATAATAATAATAATATGATAAGGGCACTAAATAAAACTAATAAGTGGGGGCACCCTAATTCACTTTAATGAATTAATAAACCATTTCATCCTTGTATATTCCACATTAAATGCATGACACATCAATCTTTCCACATCATACAATCCATGTCATTATCATGCATAAGATGAAATATTTATAAGATCCCCCTTGCCATTCCATGTGGAAATTGTTCAATTTATCAAAATCTATCCATTACATAAATCCGTCCAAGCATGAAGAACATAAAATATAAGTCTATCCAAAACAATACTATCAAATATGAGTTGTCAAAATAAATATGAGTTGTCCAAAAAATGATATGATTTGAAAAAATGCACTGTAAAACATGAAGTTGTCCAAAAATAAAGTGGAAACAAGTCTATGTACAAGTGCCAAAGAAATCAATCAAATTGATCATGAGAAACCATTTTTAATTTGAGAGGTTGTCTCTCTCTTGCTATGACTACTCTTAGCCCCTTCATTTTTTCCAATTGATGAATCTACCTTAGCCTATTTCTGACCATTCTCTTGCATATGGGAAGTGACTGAATGAGAATATTCATGTGATGATTTTGACTTGGTTGCTACTACTTTCTCTTCCTCAGGGTTGCCTTCAAACTCAATGATTTTGGCATTATGATGGGCATGTGAGGCTTGGGATTGAGGTTGGAAATTCTGATGTGGAGGAGGTGCTGGTGGAAATGAACCAGTAGGACAAGCATGAAAGGGAGGTTGTTGTGGGTTATCAACATTTGGCCATCCTTGTGATTTTCTAGAAGGAGGGTGAAAAATATCTTTCCAACCATCTCGTTTTGGCACAAATAGAGGAGTGGAATTATCATTTAGAATTGTTATGCCAATGCTTGGGTGTGGGTTCTCAAGAATAGGTGGAGGTATGTAATATTGTTGGCCAACCAAGTTGAGGAACCCTATTTGGAACAATTGATTAAAATATTCCGAATTTGCATCAAAGTGTATAAACAACCTTAGTCTTTTGTTACCCCTTTTCTAGGGACCCAATCCTCTGCCTCTATTATTACTCATGCTTCTCTAACTGCCTATGCTAAAAAATCTCATTATAACATACATTCACAAATATCAGAACCAGAGCATGACTAATCCATCATCTAAAATTTTGCAAAATAATATTTTAGACTTGGCTCTATACATAACAATACATATGCAGGCAATCATTATGCATTCCACATTCCAGAACTAGTAATTACTCATAAAAAGGGTTTACAAGGCTCTTGGGATTCTATGATCAGGTTTGTAATGAGCGGAAGATGGTAAGTATGACTGGGAAATACTGTTCATTTACCATTACTAGTTCCATCAAATCATTATCATTAGAATATTTGGGTATGAAACAGAGAAGATATCAAACAAATTGAACTCTCCCTTTTCAACTTATATAATTTTTCCATGAAAAACATCTTACAATAATAATTAAAGAATGGGAATGAAACAAGTATTTGGGTTAATGAATTGGGATTGTAATGGATGAAAAATGTTGATTATGATGGGAAAATAAAATGGACATTCTTACATTACAATTATCTCCATCATCATTCATCTCTTATAATTCCAACAAGCAGAATTACAGTCATTATACAACCATGGTGTTCAATAAATAAAGTTGGTCTATACTTGATTAATCTCTCATTCCATAACCAAATTATTCATTTTGAAAATAGAGTTGAAAAATATCTCACAATAGTTCTATCATTGCTCAAATTGTTCACAAAATATTCATTGTCACATTCCAGGCATTATTCATTGTTTACAAATGATCAAAATCTATGTATTAGTCCCTATAGAACATTGATTTTTGTCATTAATCAAACCATTATATATTACTTCCAACCATTGAATGTGAAACTTCATGTAAACAACGCTCGAAATATCAACAGAGTAATCCAGATATTAATTAAAACATTTCTTCTATCTATATTTCAAACAATGCTCATTAGCCAACACTTGAATGTTCATATGATAAAATCATAACAATGTTATTCAATTAGACCCCAAATAGAATCGATCAATTTATTTACAAAGAGATGAAATACATGTGTAACACATCAAAGATATCAATCAATATAACAGTTTCATGCCCTTGTTGTGGCCACAGGTCATGAAAT
Organism: Picea engelmannii; assembly: GCA_009831015.1. Lineage (NCBI taxonomy): Eukaryota > Viridiplantae > Streptophyta > Pinopsida > Pinales > Pinaceae > Picea > Picea engelmannii. The sequence continues at coordinate 204,060 of ML782840.1, forward strand.
CGAATCCGAGGATGGGAAAGAAACATTAAGCATATTGAATAAAAATGGAGAATAAATTGACCCAAAACCCTACACTTCCATTAACCTTACGAGGCATAATGGGTCACTAATTTTTTTTTTTTAGACTCTGGTGTGACCTTCATCAGAAATTCAATTGTAATACTGATCCAGGGGATCAAATTTTGCTCAAAATTCAAAGTGCTCGGAATCACTTCAAATTGAACGGGAGCATAGGCCTCATCATCACGAACCCAATGCAACTCGTTTGGGTTCAAACAGACGTTGGATGAGAGAGATATCACGTTCTGTTCAAAACGACAAACAGAGAAAAAAATGTGTTGACTGTACAGTCCGTACAATCTGTATGGATGCTGACGTGGCAGGGTCGTACGACATGTGGTAGGCTATCATGTGTATAGTTGGTGTATGACGTGGCTTGTTTGAAGCGAATGAGATGATGAAACGTGGCCCAATCAATGGCTGCCACGTGTCACCTGGATAGTGGTTCAAAATTTATGTTGTTGGCCAGATTCGAACCTGTGACCTCCGGGCAAGGTAAATCCTTGGAAGGGTCGCCCAACCGGCGTGCCCACATGTAGTACTTAACATATATATGAGTTTGAATTTATTTGAGTTTTAAATAATGTGAAATGGGGTGCGGACCGGGCCGGGGCTAAGCCCCGGCCCACAGTTATATATATATGTCATATGACCATTGTTATGTGCGTTTAAACCCCGCAGTTATATATATGTTATGTGACCATTGTGGTATGCGTGCATTTAAACCCCATGGTTATATATATGTCATGTGACATTTGTGGTGTGTGCACGTTTAAACCCCACGGTTATATATATATATATATATGGTTTAAAACTCAACCCTTGTTTGTATTGCCCGCGGTCATGTGGTGGCCATGTGCCCACGGGCCTTGGTAGTTAAGGGCTAGCGCGTAACCATTCTACAGTTTGTACCGGTTGTATGGTTGCGCCCGGTGCTGATTTTTAACACATAAAAGCACATGGGGGCTAGGTTGAGGCAACATGGGTGCATTTTGGCGATCTAGAGACAGCAAGTTTGAAGGGGAACTTCCAGGAAGCCTATCTTCTTCAAATTTTTAGCCAAACGAGGTGCCGGAAAAGCCCAGCTAGGGGTTTTTGGACATTCTGAAGCCATTGGAGCCATCTATTTGGCATTTTTGAGCATTGTAAAGCACATATTTGAGCACTTTGAGCAAATAATACGAAAGATCCATTGGAAGTTGGACCAGGAGATGTAGCCCAAGAGAGGGGTGAACTCCTTTATCATTTGTTGTGTTATGTGTTTTCTGTTCAATGTTTATTGTTGCTGTTTATATGCATCTTGAATGAGTAATTTCTATAAAAGTTGTGCTGCAAAATTGATCCATTTGCATTTTAACACATGAATTAAAACTTGCAAATATTTTCAAGAATACAAGTCTTCTTCATTTTTAGATCAAATACACAGAGGAAACATTGTCTCTTTTCTTTTTGTTTGTTTTTGGTATTTAGCATGCAACCCAAAAAACGACAATAGTCAAGTCGACAATGGTTTTATAGGGTTATGGTTTCTAACAAACAACCAAATGTCAATATGAAAAGGGATTTGACCCAAAATACTTTTTCTTCAGACTTGACCTGACTGCAATGTGCATGCGGGTAAACACCACATAAATAATCATGTATATTTAGCAAGGGTATGCATAGAGTCGTGAGACACTTTCATTTCAAGACAGAGACAACACATAGTGACTCTGCCATTTTTAATGCACTATAGAAATCCACAGACCAATCAACCAACATGGTAAATGGGAAACCAACAACCATAACTATGGAAATCAATGTAAAACCATCAACCATACCATTCAAGATTTTATGCATGTGTATTTTATAAAACCATGAGCATAACATCTTCATTTTCCTTTAAAAGAGAGCATGGAAGAATAAAAATGTCAAGCATAACATGTAGTAACAGATCCAGGAATAAACCCTGGTGCTTGGTGTTGTCCGAGTTAATTGGATCCTTTGTACGGTTGTTGTAGTTACCAAATATCAAACTTCCTCCAAACCACTAACAAATGAACCGAATGCCAAAAATCAATGTGGTAACCTGAATAACAAGTTGGTGCATTAACTATTGGCCACGTCGTGTTGGAGTGATGACCATCATTAATCACTTTCTAAACCCAAGGCAAGCCACGTCAAAACCTCAAGCAACCAACATGTGCCAAGTAAGAACCAACTCATACAAGATCACATGTTACCAATGTATCCACCTACCGCATTAACCACCATAGACAATATAACAATGTCCAACATATGGTATAAACATAACGTGGGTAGTATGCACATAGAGTATCCCACATGCATTTGAAACTTTGACATCATATAATATATGAACTCCCAATACTTTATAACCATAAATAATATCATCGACCATGAAATATTTATAATATATATATGTTGGATCATACCCATACGACATGTAATATATGTGTGCCATGTGGATAATATCCCATATGCGTTAAAATTTCAAAATTTTCCCATATACAAACCTTCAAGTTACCACAATCATAACAACAAAGTTGAAACTACCATGTCCTTGTAACTTGTGTAATATGTATCAGACCATATACATATAACTAGTGAAATATATATGAGTGATGTGCTATGTGCATATGTATACAAGACACCCCTTTTCTTTCTTTTAACAAGTCACATTCATATGTCTAAAAACTCATCACACATACAAGTCAACAACTAGTAAGTGAATACCATGTCGATACATTCATCAAAATGAGAACCCTTTTACCATTTGGAACAACAACCATGAACCTTTTCTTTTGAAGATGATTTTTCCCTGCATTTGTACTTAGAATCGAAAAATCAATGCCCAAAGAGGAGTTTTAATTTCCATTTGAAATTGTTATCACTCATTAGCGCTAGGAATTAAAACCAAGCTCATACCAAAATAATCATCATGCAGGTGATCCGTAAGCATCAAAGACAACCATCAACAACATAGAGTTAAGTGACTTCTTCAAAGGGGCTCTTCTAGGTTATTTATTTGAATAACACTATAGGGGGTCCCACTTATAGCTTATATATATATATATATATATATATATATATATATATATATATATATATATATATATAATTTAAAAAAATATTGTATATGCCTTGCAATTCTTTGCAAGAAGGTGACTCTTTTCTGAGAGTCAACACTAGTGACTCCACAAGGAAGGAAATGTAGTATTGGCTTGAACTCATCTTTTTGGTTTTGCAGACAGAGAAATTTTTCTATTATGTACTCAAAAGTTTTCTTTTCTCTTTCATATGCTCTTTCAAATAGGGGTGGCAAAAGGCATAAAGAGAAAATATGAAAGAGGGGAAAGATTTAGCACTCAAGATTAAGAAAAATGGTCATAGATGCAACATTATACAAGGTTGTGAACCAAAAGTGATTGTCTGTCATTCTGTTCCGGATACTGATCAGTACTTAAGCATAATTCTGCAAAAGAAGGCAAAAATGTGGTTGTACATGACTTATCCAAATCGGGATGAAACAAAAATTTAATAAAATTGAGGGTAAAGCAATAAATCTACAGTCGAATTGAAAACAAAGCCTATAATAAAACCTCGTGTGTATAATAGAAAGCTAAGAAAAATCTTAAACTTTTGAAAAAATATTAGAAAGTTGAGTGAACAACTATCATGGACGTGTGTTAAGGGAAAACCCAAAAGTAACACTGAGCATCCATGATGTGTAAGAAAGAGCTCTCTCAAAATAATGGGGATGAAGAAAGGGACATAAGAGAAGGATGAGAAGGACATAATGGATTCTTCAAGTGAGGTTATCTTGTTGTGTAATCATGTGATAGGAAAATCATGGGTTTCTGACAAAGGTTAATTAGTTTATCATAATATGCAGAACCCTTTTTAAATCGTTGATAATTTTTCAAGAAAATTTGACCTCTAAAAGAAAGGAGAAAATAAACATGCAGTATAAAGAAAAATAAAAAGAGAAAGACAAAACTAAATAAACTAAAAAACCTAATTTATCCCCCTTCCCCCCCTTTATATTATTTATGTACAAAAGGAAGGGAAAAACATTCTTGGACTCAGGTAGGATGACATTTTTCATAGAGAAATGCATCATCTATTTTAGATGGATGATTAAAGAATTGAAATACGATGCATGAAGAATGTTGATCACCCTGCCAACCAACAAATGCACGTGGCAAGGGTAATGGGCCTTTTGAGATCGAGAAAAAGTGATCACCATCTTGCAGGACCTGCCAACCAACAAGATGTGATTTAGGATTGGTATTGGAAACATGAGCGTGACCAATAACATTAGAATTATGGTTACACGTTTATATGTCGAGGATGGGGTTAATGGGATATTTAAGCATCATATGATCATCATCTACAATCTCTTGATTAGGAAAATAATTACCATGCTCCAAGAGAAAACATAAAGGATTCAAATGCATAGGAATGCCTTTGAATATATCATCATCAAAAGAAATCATGCATGCAAGAGAGATATGTATGTCATCATTGAATTCCTCAACCTCTTTGAATTGAAGCAATGGGTTTGTGAAAGAATTATGCAATGTAAAATATTGATTATCCTTATGGGAATATTTAGAAGGAAACTCAATGTTATCACTGAAATTTCGTCCACAACATCACATGCAAATGGTTACTGGAATACAACATCTCCAAACACCTATTAGTTCACCTGCAACACCAAAAATGCATTGACAAGGGGCAAAAAATATACAACTAGTCAAAAAATTGGCATGCGCTGAAACAATAAAAGAAGCACATACACAGTGCGCGGGCCAAAGAAGCTTGTAGAGCGCACAATGCACCATATGCACAACTGTGTATGAGAAAAGTTGCACACTCATGTGAATGACGCATTTATGGTTCTTGTCATCCCCTCACCCACTTCTAGACTAGATCCCAACTTGATTTGACCCTCAAATCCGAGCTGAATCTGAATGGGGGTTGGTCAAAGACCTAAGGGTTCCCTAAAGGGCCCCTTGTCCACACTAAGAACCGGTTGGATATTGCCTCAAAGACATGCTATAAATGGAGGCCATGGGTGCACTAAGAATTCAATAATCTCATAGTATTGTTATGTTGCGTCTATCCTCCCTCAAGAAACCTCTTTTCTTCTTAGAGCATTCTAGAAACATCTCAATAAGTTATTCACCTCACCTCTTGAGGGAATAGGCTTGGATTTCTTCACCATTTTCTTTCTAGTTTATCATTGTAAGAAGAGCTCTCAAATAGGGGACTCAATATCCCTCCCAAGAAGGAAGAGGGGATCCACAAGTCATCCTTTCTCTACGGTGTTTCCAACTAATATAGCTATCCATTGGTGGCATAATCATTGGTCATTTGGTTGATTGATTTTGGTTCAAAATTTCTTATGCATTTTAGTTTTATTTCCTTAGTTATTTATAGCTTAGTTTTTTGTTTATTTCATTTTCTTGGATTGTTTAATTCATACACTAACCTTTGTCTTTTCTAGTAGGCCCAAATAGACTTGTAAGTGCCCTTGTTTTTCTCACCCAAGTGATGAAACAAACACAACAAATTGGTGACCATACTAGGGATAAGGTATCAATTTCCTCCCTATTTGGGTTGTTTGAGAACTTATTTTAGACCCATTTTCCTTGCAGGGATCATAACCGGCCTAGCATTACCTGTCAAGAGCTATGTTTGGAGATGGAAGAGGAGAATTCCATGTAAACCCCACCCCCACCCCCCCGACGTGTATCAAAACGTGCACAATTGTTCCAGCCCACAAACATGCATTCTGAGCATTGTGCACCAACAACATTTCATTTCTCTACAAACTATGTGCCAAAAGGTCTTCTGTTCTCTATGTATTGTGTGCTCGTTGTGCCTCTATCTAAAACGTAACCTGCACATCTATCCAAAATTCCAAAATTGTAAGAGTTTTTGTGATGTTTTGAAGGCCCCTAGCCTTCAAAATCTTGCTTTCATGCAATTTGTAAATGCACCACACTTAGATTCCCTTCCCACATGAAGGGTTAGTCAAAACATAGGCACTTAGGGGGTTAAAAAAAACCATATTTCTCCTCTTTTTTCTTTGAGTTGCCACATGGATGGCTTGTTTTGATTGTAAAAGTTAAGTTGAGATTCTTTACTATAACATATAAAAACACTTGCATTGGGACCATAAATCAAACTTTAATCATTGAGTATTCTCTTCTCTCGCACCATAGAGTGATATTGAGAATCAGAAAGGTGATTAAGAGGACATTTCATGTCCCTTAACAAAATATTTAGGAGAGGACAAATCCCCCCTAGGGATCCACTTAGTTTCTTTTCAAACATCTTAAATTTGTAAGGGCCCATACATGCCCACATGTTGCAAAGTTAGGATAGTTTTTGAAATTACTTTCTTAGTTTATATCACAAGGAGAGTTTAAAAATCAAAGTAATGGGCCCATACATGCCCACATGCTTGCAATATAGGATGGTTTTTCAAATCTTTCTTAGATTAAACCACATTAGGGAGTTTAAAGGATTGGTAAGGAGCCATATGTCCACATGCTAGTTCTTTAGGGACTTTAAAATTTCACAAGGTAGTACCAATGACATCTAGTAAGATAGGTAATCAAGATTTGTAAGGACCACAGGAAGTCTACATGTTGCAAGGTTACACCTAATTTATTAAAATTTGGCACATTTTATCACTTGCTCACACATAAACTCACTCCTCACTCACATAATTTCATCTCGAATTATGGAGGTTGAAGTAAGTTTCCTCCAAATGGATTCTGGAACATCCCACTATTTCTTGAAGAAATTATCTACACCCACTTAATTCAAGCGAGATTGGTTTACACCACCAATATCTCAACCAACCACATCTAAATATTTTCTAAAAATTCACTAAGTTTTCTTCCACAGGAGGTGCTAAAAGAAACGTTTTAGTATAGGTAGGATCTCGGGGGTAGGAATCCAAATAACCCCCCGTTATCTGGTTCTTACATCTTCAAACATTAGAATTTGACAAATAGGGAACTTTAAAATCCTCCAAGTCAAGTTCTCCTAACACCATAAGGCAAGGAGATACCCGTGATGGGTCGAAGGCCGAGGTCTGGTTGTTCTGTGTGTCCCCCCTTGAGTCACCCAACTCTTGGAAGGGATCCATCCTGTGAGCCATTTCTGAGGCTGAAAATCTAAATGCCACACTTTAACCGAGGTACCTAGTGACCAAATTTAGGACATCTGCCCAGGTGGCAATTGTGGGTTGCAATTGCACCTTGATCGTATTTTGTGTGGCTATTGGGAAATATCGCCATCTCTTTTGGGATATGCATTCTCTACCCCTCATTATAACTTATTTTTTCATCCTTCACTAGTTCCTCTTCTGGTGGCTTCAGACCCCATTGTTGAGTGATATTGGAAGGTCTAGTGCTATTTGAGAGGAAGGACGTTATGTCTTTTTAGGACATGAGCATTTGTTTTCTTTGTTCTCCCATGTGGAAAAAATCCTCCTACCCACATGTATGCTTCTTGTCAATTGATTTATGTATGATGCTGATTTGATTACATGTGATTGTGAGATATATTGTGAAGGTCCAAATTACACAAGTCTCTTGTTAATTTATTTCTCTCATCACCATTTTTACACATTCACTTTGCTAGTCGAACACCATAGGGGACCCACAAAATCTGCGTCGTTCCAGATGCTTACAAAATATCCCTCTTATCCTAGGAGGAGTTCCTAGTCTTTCCAACTCACCAGGTCAACCCTCTCACACCCTAGTGAGTGCTACTATTTTTGGATCAAATTTATTTGATTCCACTTTACTTGGGTCAAATTCCCAAAGCCAACCATCCACTAGCTCTCCTTCAAAAGGAGGCAGGAGACAAATGCCTTCTCAAGGGAGAGGTATAACCCCCCAAACCCCCCTCAAGGGTCAAGTACACAACCTGATCACACCATGGCTAGAACTAATCCTCCACCTCCACCCCCCATGCCATATTTGGCATCCCTCAATATCCCTGATTTGAGTAAACTCACGAATGACCCTCTATTGCATGACCCCACATGGACCAATATGCCTACCAAACTACCTTCAGACATTCCCAGGTTTGAAGGAAAGTCGGGAGAATATCTCGCCAACCATGTCATGACCTTCCACTTATGGTGCTCCTCAAACAACATCATGGATGACTTTGTTTTCTTAAGGTTATTTCAGCGCACACTCACTAGTCCATCAACCAAATGGTATGTGGACGAAAAATCAGGGTCCCATGTGACTTTTGAATCCTTGGCCAAATTTTTTTTGACCTTATTTCAACTACCAGTTCTTCATGAAAATAGTCTATAACTGCTCCCTAAGTGTAAACAAACCTCAGCCATGCATATCATTGACCACATTCATGAATGGCGTTGACGATGTAGTTTATGCAAATATGAAACCAATGAAGAACAACACCTCGATTGGTTTCTTAGATCACTCATCTCTATCCTTTCCAAAGATGTTGCCTCCACCTTCCCACAAACCGAAGAGGAATCCATCAGCAAGGCTCAATAGTATGACCTCATTTATGCTCAGTCAAGTTACTTATACACAATAATATTTGACTCCCTTAGACCCATACCATTTGTCCAAGACAAACCTGGGATGTCTCACGTGGAAAATGGATTGATTGGTACCACAACACACCAAAATATGTACATCCAACCACCACCTATGTATGGTACACCCCAATATCTTCCGATGTATGGAGGAACCCCTTATTACCCTCCTCCCCCTTATCAACAACCATACTCGGTTTCCCTTCCTCCACCCATGAGTGGCCCCTTACCGGCACCCATTATGTGCTCAGTCGCTCAACCAAGTTTTGGTACCCTCTCTACCTCAGCTTACAACCTGGGAACTAGTGAAAGCGCTACACCTTCATATGCACCCTATGGATCATTGCCACAAAATAATCTGTATTTTCCATTTCCTGGTCCTCCACAATTGATTGCTCCTCCATAGTTTATTTCTCCTCCATAAGGACAACCACACGCTAGTGTTAACTTTGTTCATCTCTCTCCCATTCAAGAATTTCAAAATTTTGAACAAATGAATACGAAAAATCTGTCCTGGAATTCAAATAATGCCAAGAAGAAAGGAAAAAAATGAAACAATAATAACACAGAACCAGGGGGAAATAACCCCCAACAAAACCAACCTGCTGGGGGAAACTAGAACCAAGGTAACCAGAACCCCCAAGGGGACAATAAAAAAAACACCAAGGGAGGAAAAACAACAAAAACCTCTGGACAAACTTCCCTTGTTCTCTTTGCGGTGAGCATGGTCATTATACTCACCATTTCCCTCAAATTGTCGACTTCAAACAGATGAAAGATTCCATGAACGTGCCACGTCCTCCAGTGTCACCTGCCCCTCAGCAGGCCCCACACCAATATTTTCAACAACCACCCCCGACTGTGTTGAAAAACCCTATTCCACACTAAGGTGTGATGAATACCCAATGCAATATGCATCCTACCCCACTACAGATGGGATAGTATCAAAACCCTGGGAATCTGGTGGATCACAATATCCTCCTAACTAGCGAAGAATAAATTATTCTGCAAATGTGTAGTCATCAATATAGTGCACCTCCTAAATCTAATCCTACCACTTCAGAAGCAGTTTTAGCTAGAGTTGGACAACCCTTGATGATTCCACGCCCTAACACCAAACCTGCCATTCGCATCCCTCGCATACTGTTACGATGAAATGTCAATAACCCTCAGGCTAGGGCGACACACAATTATAGTTTAGGAGATGAATTGGCATAATCTCCTATATCCATGTCGGTATTGGAGGTCTTCCAAACCTTTCCAACTCAACAAAAATCCTTACTATCTACCTTCGGGGTAGTAGACCCAGCTGATACTAGACTCATCACATTTTATCTAGATTGTGGGGAACCTCATCTCCCCACGTTGGTAGCTTTCCAGATACCATTCAAGATTTGAAACATAATGGTTCATTGATGTATCATTGATGAAGGTGCATACACATGCATCATGTCCAAAATTTTATGGAATAAGCTTGGCTCCCCTGATCTAATACCATCTGCCATCACTTTGAGAGCTTATGATGGATGACCATCCTCACCTAAAGGGCTCTTTCAAAATGTCCCCATTGAACTCGGTGGGAAAACCATCCTTATCGACATTGAGGTCATCGAAGCCCCGCTTGATTAAAACATATTGTTTGGGCATAGCTACATGTACGCTATGAAGGCAGTTGCCTCTTGTATTTTGAATGATGATGTTCCCCCACAACAGGAAAATCATCATTGACAACATCTCCTCCAACATTGACAACATCTTACCTCTCGTCCGCACTAGTTCTGACACATATCCACTCATGGATATGGGCCCTGGAATTTTCAAAGACCCATTCTTGTTGGGGGCATATCATGGAGCACCACAGCTCATACACCCCTCAACACAAGTTTGTGTCATAACTTCTAATGGAACTGAAACTAGAGATACCATTCCTCCCACTGAGATTTATCCACCCCTCGACATCCCACCAGTTGAAGAAATTATACCTCAGGAATTACCTGAGCACCCTACGACACCACTTACCCTTGATTTCACCCTTCTCCAAGGGAAAATCCCATTTTTGGAAACAATCCCCCAAGCCATCACTCAAATCCCTTTCTTCTACCCCCCATTGAGCATACAAGAATTTTAGGTAGCCGCAACACTTACCCTTCCCAACATGGTGCTCACCATTCTGGTATGGTATCTACACCCACCCATGATGGTTCCTCAACCATCCCTCCCTCCCCAATCAGAAGGAATCCTGATACAGATTCCAGTACTCACTCCGGCCACACCACCTTCACCCCCACTTGCTAACACCACTACTACAGTTGGGGGCATACAAAAGAACAAATATCCCACCACACCACTTCCTCCCTGAGTTCAACCTCCTTGCACATTCTGCAAAAGAGAGGGACACCCCACTGATATATGCCCTTCTCTTCCCGAGTTACGCAATCTGATCCAACTCCTTTGAGAAACCACATCGCTCTTTGCTTCACCAAGCAAACCTAGTACTACCACAACATCCTCTACTACAGGAAGTAAAGGGCTGCGAACCAAATTTGTGTGTTCCATCTGTTCATAGTATGGCCACTATACTCATCATTTCCTGACCCTACCTTAGTTTCGACAGACGTCAACGACAGTATGCCAAATATTTCAGCAAGACCCTTCTCCACCCACGTCATCGATTACCCATGTCACCAACATATGTTATGTCTCAACCTCAGTCAACAAATGGATGAGGTGACCTTTCTCTCTTTGGGAATCATTTGATGATTTCATGTACCAGTGTCCTTCAATCATTGAATACGAGCATCGTCAAATGGCCCTTATTCAAAATCCTCCAACCACCTCGCTTCTTGTGATGCAAGTGATTCCCCCTATTTCTTCTCCAGATACTGTTCACATCACCTCCCCTAAACTTGAGTCACTTCCCATCCCTCCATGCTTCATGGATAGACTGTCTAAGGATTTTCCCCTAAGTCCTCCCAATTCTCCGGTTCATTTCCCCCAGGAAATATTACCGCCGACCACAATTTACAACCCACAGTGCATGGACATTTGGTTTATGACAAGCACATCATCGCACCATATTTTCGATACCCCATCTACATATTCACCACAAGAAGACACTCACACAATGAAAATCACCAATGTTACTTCCCCGGATCCCCTATATTCTTTCATTTTCCACTATGAAAAAGATATCCTAGAGGAACTAACTACCCCCGACTCCCCATGGAATGTGATCCATCATATAGCGCTCTTTCTCTCACAGGAAGCCTTTGACCCTCCTAGCCAAGACTCCATATCTGAAATCGAAACCAAGTATTTTATCCCATAAGGGCATATAGACTGATTCAAAAACCCTATCTCTGCCCCTGATTCTTTTGAAGAAGGTAGCATGGCCAACATTTCCCCCAGTGTCAAAATTGACATTTCCATCACACCAGGAATCGTAGAAGAAATCACCATTAGTGCCACATGCTCCCCTGAGGAACTCACGACTTACAAAGCTCTCTTTCAGGAATACCGAGATATTTTTTTCTGGTCATATATGGAGATGCCCGACCTCGATCCTTCTATTTTCTAACATCGCATCGACACATGGCTTGATGTCACCCCAGTACGTCAAAAGAAACAACCACTTCACCCATCCAAAGTCGCGGCTATCAAAGCCCGTCATGGGTCTCCAACCCCATCCCTGTTAACAAAAAATAGGGAACTATTCACGTCTACACTGACTTTCGTGATCTCAACCATGCTTGTCCCAAAGAAAACTTCCAAATCCCTTTCATCGACCAAATTATCAATGATTGTGCCAACCATGATGCCTTTTCCTTCATGGATGGGTTCTTCGGCTACAATCAAATCCAAATCCATCCAACAGATTAGTATAAGACCTCATTTACCACCCCATCGGGTACTTTTTCTTATTGTGTCATTCCTTTTGGACTTAAAAATGCAGGTGATATGTTCCAATGGGCCATGACTTATGTTTTCCATGATCTTGCTTGCATCATTCTCTCTTACTTGGACAACCTTGCTGCTCAGTCCAAGAAATGATCTCAACATCTAGACGACTTACAGGTCATCTTTCCATGATGTCGCTAGTACAATATCTGCTTGAACCCCATCAAGTGTGTATTTTGCATCATCGTTGAATGCCTCCTTGGGTTCATTGTCTCCCAATATAGCATCACAGTGGACCCCCTTAAGGTCAAAAATATCACATAAATTCCACCACCTAGGAATTTGTGCCAATTGCAGATCTTACAAGGAAAAGAAAAAAAATTACGACACTTTGTCCCAGATTACGCCACTCGCACAGATGGTTTCCTTTTCTTACTATGTCATGATATCCCATCCCGATGGGATGAACATGCCCAAACCAATTTTGATGAATTAAAATCGGCGTTATCCAATGCCCCTTTGATTATTCCTCCTGACTACAATCGCAACTACCTCCTCTACTTATCAGCATCAGCCGTATTAGTAGCAGGAATTCTCGTCCAACTAGGGGATGATGGTCACGAACATGTTATTTACTACATCAGTAAAAATATTTTAGGACCACCCCTGAAATACAATCATGAAGAGAGACTCACCCTCACATTCCAAAAACTACGTCATTACATCTTTCTTCACACTACCAAAGTCGTGGCAGATTCCAACCCCATGCAGTACTTGCTTAGTCGACGACAGATTAATGGTAAATTTTCTCGATGGATTGTCATCCTTCAGGAATACGACCTAGAGTTTTCAACTCCCAAAAGAAAGAAATCACTTGTTCTTGCCGAACTCCTCACGGCGTTTCCCTCAGAAGCTACAAGTTCACCCACCAACATGGATTTTCACAACGAACACCTCTTCTACATCCCCTCGGATGACCCCTGGTATAGTGACCTTCTCGTCTACCTTTGGACACAGAAGTTTGGGTCTCATATCTCTCGAGATGATCGTCGGTGCCTTCACCATCAAGCCCCTCGGTACCTCATAATCGATGACGTTTTGTATCAACGTGGGGTCAACACCATACTTCACCGATGTTTGACCATCGACAAAGAAGACATAGTCTTGAACGATTTCCATAGAGGCACCTACGGTGTCCACCTCTCAGGTATATCTATGGCCCAAAAAATCATTCGAGCCAGATACTTCTGGCCCACATTGTTTCATGACTACATCCATGCTGTCAAGCAATGCAACAAATGCCAACTTTATGCAAACAAAGCGCGAGCACCACCCTCTCTTCTCCATCCATTCATCACTGTCGACCCCTTCTGCAAATGGGGCATAGAATTCATGAATTACAATCCTCCATCTAGAAATGGACACAAGTACATCGTCGTGGTAGTAGATTACTTTACCAAATGGGCCAAAGTCATTCCTACCTTCAATAACATCGTTGACACAACAACATGTTTTTTCTTCAACCACGTCATTACCCGCTTTTGAGTCCCACTACAGTTAGTCTCTGATCACGGTAAACACTTTGAGAATGAGATATTTGTTGAACTCTCCTCAAGGTTAGGCTTCTCCCATGATTTTTCCTCCCCATACTACCCTCATTCCAACGGACAGGTCAAGGTTGTTAACAAAGTCCTCAAAACAATGTTTCAATGCACTGTCAACAAACATAAGACCAATTGGCATCATATGTTGTTTTCAACATTATGGGCTTATCGCACGACAATCAAAACTGCCACCGGTTTTACACTGTTTCATATTGTCCATGGGATTGAAGCCACCCTCCCCATCGAGTGCGGAATTCCCATGTTGCACATCGCCATCGAGCTATTACCTGACACTGCTTCAATGGAGCAGTGCTTGCTGAACTTAGAGTCACTGGATGAAGATCATTGGTCTTCCTTATAGAAAAATGAGGCATCTAATAAATGGTCAAAGGCCACCTTTAACCACCATGTCAACCTTTGGTCATTCAACAAAGGAGATCTCATCCTAGCCTACGATATCACTCACGATACTCTCGATCATGGGAAATTCGAGTCATTATGGCATGAACCCTATATCGTCCAACACTACCTCACTAAAGGCGCATACGTCTTGGCCTCTCTATAAGGCTATCCTCTCAAAGATCCCGTCAACGAGTTGTACTTAAAGAACTTTTATGCCTAAGCATAGTCATTCTACACTAGGATTTTTCTTTGTACACATTTGTAGAGTTTTTTGTCTTCTTTTTGCGCCTCCACTCCTCATGTATGATCTACCATTCATGTTATTGACAGATGTCTCCTCCATCCGCCTACCACATTGGTTACATTGACGGAGCTAACTGTTGGACATAGAATCTCGCTTCGGCCACTTGGGCTCTCTACACCCCCTCACATGAACTGCTCCACTCCAATGACATATGTTTGGGCTCGGAAACTAACAACCAAGTAGAATACGCAGTCGTTATTGGCCTCCTCTCCGATGCCATTCATTGCCACATTCATCACCTTATCGTCCTATTAGATTCCCATCTTGTCATCCTACAGATCAAGAACGTATATCATGTCCGTGATCCTTGCCTCTTTCACAAATACCTGTAAGTTAGACTCTTATCTTGAAACTTTGATTCAATTACATTTACAGATATTCCATGACAATTAAATCAAACAACAGATAACATGTCTAACCTAGTGTTAAATTGGCATGTATCACATCAAGACATTATCACATATACATAAATCATCAAGCATTTGTCACAGCATATAGATTAGACATCATTAAAACATCACAAAGTATCATCACATGTAGACATCACAAAGATCCCAAAAATGT
>ML782840.1:219528-297396 GCA_009831015.1 Picea engelmannii
ATATATATATATATATATATATATATATATATATATATATATATATATCGATCAATGTGTCATAAATGTTTACAAAATAGTACAACATGTCCATTGCCCATAGGCAAGTGAGCCCCTCTCACCTCTATAGGTCAAAAATGGGTGTCACACTAACCTATACAAAATGAGCTCACAGGCCTATATAAATACAAAAATATACAAACAACACTCATGGTGCCCCCAAAGAACCACCACCAGGTCCTCTATCTGCAGAAGGTGCCCCACCAGCTGGGGGTCCTCCAGGTCCAGGGGGAAGTTGCCCATTCATCGTTGCCCCTGCTACAGTTTCTCTGCAGATCAGGGTCTGCAACTCTGCAGGGCCACCCACACGCTCCTCCATGACTCTCTTGTCCTGAATGTGGGACCACATGCCCTCTATCACACCCTGCAATACCACCTCCAACCAGCGTCATAAATCATCTAACCCCCCATCAACCTCTAAATCCTCTCGTCAATTTACTATCGCAGCAGGTACAAATAAGGTGGCATTATGGGCCCCACATCCATATATAGTCCCTTTTACCAAACTTCCACACTAAGTTACAAGAGCTCGGAGTCTCTGTTTTCTGATCCATTTTTAACCACAGGATCAGGGCCCCACCGCCTACACAGTCACATCCCCTGTCTCACCATCTGCACTCGGCCCCAGGGGAGAATTTTTCTCACATCACACCCAGGTACGCATTCTCATGTTCAAAATTATCAAATAACTGCTATATGTTCTTTATCTTCAAATAATGTTCACATCGAGTATTCGCTTTTAATGTGTGAAGGTGCTTAGTCATCAAAAACCAACACCACCCCTTCAGGTATATGATCGACACTGGCATGTAATCATTCCCTCTTAATATCAATTGCATCTCCCAGTCACACCCTCCAACATTTGCCTATAGGGTCCTCACATCTAGCTCTCCAGTATTGTCACCTCCGCTGCATTTCCATACTGTCACTTGGTAGCACTCTCCCCCACATGAGTTGTCCTATTCATAGTCCCCCTTGGCACTTTGAAACTCATGCTGCTTTCACCACCTAGGGATGGGAGTCTTGATAGTCTTACACATTTATGAGAATCATCCACATACTCCTCCTCATTTTTCTAGATTTCCCAATGGACTCCTAGGTTATCTCCTCATGGTTCTCTTTTGACTGTACCTCCGTAGTATCATTATCCCTCCATTTCATCCACAATCAGTTTTCCCATATGCAGATTTCCCTCCATTCATTTACCTCATATAGAACCGCACCCATGGGGTCCCCACCCTCCATCATTCCTCCACGCAACTTTCACCCTCACAGGCTAAGACATATTTCACTGGGGTACCCATTTCTATATCTGTACACTCATTGGAAATTATTCTTTATTCATTTAGTAATTGTAAAAAATCCTTTGTTTCCAGCATTTTCTTAGCTTTTTGTTGTCACCCTTGACAACCTTCTTTTCCAGAAAAGCAACCCATGTCACCCTTGGTTGGGGCATTCACTATCCTCTATCCATGTTGACATTGTCCATAAACCCTGAGTATCTCACAGTCCACATACCCCTAGTCTTTCAGTTTGTCCACTTTGTCACGCCTCCGAAACAATTTAACCCCATGTCTAGTCGTCCCCCTGATGCTAGATATAGTTTCATGGTTGTTGCCAAACATCCTTCAACCATACCCCAACCAAGGGCAGTCTTGAGTCTCACCACATCTTGACTTCGTTCATGTTCCTCATCAATTCGTGATCTTATCTAGTGGATTTCATGAATCCATTTTGCTTCTTGGAGTCGTGTCTCCCTTTCTGTTGACATCAACACAGTTTCCATAAAGGCGACAATATATTGACTCTCATTACCTTTACAATGAGGAGTCTCGAACGACACAGAGAGAACCATCATTTCTCTCTGCTTTTGTTGACCCCCATAACATTCAACTTCAACATAATCTCATATTACGGTGGGTGTTACTATGCAACTATTGCAGTTGTTTTATACTAGTCGAAGACCTTTAAATTTGTTAGGCCAACAATGCCTACGAGTCATCAACACTTCTTACATGCATCTTTGACTCTTTTCAGAGTATGTTCACCATCAGAATTGTCATATGTCATTATCAAACCACCCTTACAGGCGCTACAATGATATACATCAACAGACAACTACAATTATTGTCTTACATTTTTTAGTTACATGACACGAGCATGGGGCATGCCTGCCTCATTTGTATATAGATTTTATTTCACTAACTAGAGAAAGGTTTGGGTCCCACTATTTTCCCTCTCCCTCCGAAATATCGCTCTTGTAGTTCCTATCAACACTCTTCATTACAATGGTACTCTCAGTAGAAGAAACATTGATGTATTTAAGCTATACGTATGCTTCTAACCTCACACATCAGGGGGCATATTTTATCACTGAAATTTCATCTGCAACATCACATGCAAATGGTTACAGGAATATAGCATCTCCAAACACCTATTAGTTCACCTACTACACCAAAAATACATTTCCAAGGAGTAAAAACTATACAACTGGTCAAAAAATTGACATGCATTGAAACACTAAAGGAAGCGCATGCATAGTGCACAGGCCAAAGAAGCTCACAGAGCACACAATGTTCCATATGCACCATTGTGTACGAGAAAATCTGTACACTCCTGTGAATGACACATTTATAGTTCTTTTTGTCCCCTCACCCACTTCTGGACCAGCTCCCAACTTGATTTGACCCTCAAATTTGAGCTGAATTCGAATGGGGGGCTGGTAAAAGACCCAAGGGTGCCCTAAAGGGCCCCTTTTCCACACTAAGAACCAGTTGGATATTGCCTCAAAGACATGCTATAAATTGAGGCCATGGGTGCATTAAGAATTCAAGAATCTCATAGTATTTTTATGCTTCCTCTATCCTCCCTCAAGAAACCTCTTTTCTTCTTGGAGAATTGTAGCAACATCTCAATAAGCTATTCACCTCACCTCTTGAGGGAATATGCTTGGATTTATTCACCATTTTATTTCTAGTTTATCATTGTAAGAAGGTCTCTCAAATATGGGACTCAAGATCCCTCCCAAGGAGGAAGAGGGGATCCACAAGTCCTCCTTTCTCTACGATGTTTTCCAACTAATACAATTATTCATTGGTGGCATAATCATTGGTCATTTGATTGATTGATTTTGGTTCAAAGTTTCTTATGCATTTTAGTTTTATTTCCTTAGTTGTTTCATTAGTTGTTTCTAGCTTAGTTGTTTGTTTATTTCATGTTCTTGGATTGTTTAATTCATACACTAACCTATGTCTTGTCTAGCAGACCCAACTAGACTTGTAAGTGCCCTTGTTTTTCTCACCCAAGTGACGAAACAAACACAACACTCAACATATGAATCTATATCTCCCCTTGAATCCCCTCTTTCATTTTCTTCATAATGGTAATGATAAATATGAGGGGTAGTGTTGTTCAAATCAAGAGAAACCTCCCCACAAGATTCATCATTGAAGAGTACTTAATTGGACACAAGTTGATCTTGAGTAGGGTATATTTCAAAATGGTCATCATTGAAGGGGAAGGCATCAAAAAAATATTTGTCAAAAGTAGGTTTAGTAGGCATATCAGGATAAGAATCCTTACAATCTTCTAAGAATGCAACACTATGTAGACTCCTCATGAAGAGAGAGGGATTTGTGTGATATTCATATTTATCTTTTAGAAATAAATCACAAGTTGATTGTTCATGAGGACCATAGAAAAATTTACATTGAGGAGGATCATGGATGCCTTCAGGTAGAAGTTCAAAGTGATGAAAAATAGGTGGAGGAGGAAAGTCAATAAAAAACTTTATGAAAATTGATTCTCCCACAAAATTTTGACTAGATACTATACGCCTAGACCAATATCCTTATTTACCATGAAGGGAAAGTGGAAAAATATCTGCAGAAGTATGTATATCATAAACCTCAATAGATTGACAAAAGCTAAGGAAATCATCAATATGATTATGAGAATATTCCCATGAGTTACCCTCGAAAAGAGGACAACTAACCATAGACAATTTTTCATTCAGGCTCATTTGATATATACATGATTAAGCAAGTTAAAGAAAACTCGTAAGAAAATAAAAACTAGGGACATATCGAAAATGGGTTTTTCATCATTCCCCAATATGGTTGCCAAAGAAAATGTTGAGGAAAAGAGATGGAATCTCTCCTCAAAACATTTTTTTGAATCTTTCCTGGCTCAGACAATATAGGTGGGAATATCACCCTAATTTATAGCCTTATTTCAATTTCAATTAACCTTTAAGCTATTAAACTTAAAGACCAATTGTTGATTTTTATCATTTATCAAATGCAAACTGAAATCAAGAAGTTTGATTTTTTAAATAATAATTTCTGAATAAGAAGAAAAATCACATAATCTGATAGAATTAAGAAATACCAAGAGAGTTGAAAAACCATCAATGATTTTATTCATTCATTCTGTAACAACCAATGCACTTCACATACTTTCAAAGTATGGACCAGATGAAAGTCTAGAAGCATAGGGTAACACACACATAAGCCACTGGTGCCTTCAAATAAGACCAAGAATGATGTAAAGATAAGCCAACAACCACAACTTGCACTCTATTATGACTCTCCACAAGAATCCTAATTAGCACTGACAAATTAATCTAGAAACCAAAAGAAGTCTACAAAATATGAAACATACAATCAACCTAGAAGCATATCATAATTCAATGCTCCTTGGTCCTATCTTTTCGTCACCTTCGATAGACCCTGGAGTCACAAGAAGTGTCTCAGCTTACAAATTAGATATGAATAAAGTAGTAATGAAATCTCACTTGGAAGTAAGAGAAAACCTTATCAGAGCAATGTGTTCCCCTTTTTACTTTGTCCAACTTGTCTCTTTTTAATATCTCCAAGGTAGTTGATCACTCAACCACTTTTAGTTAACTCATTAACTAACAATTAGTTAGTTAATAGGAGAGTTGTCAAGTAAATTAATAAATTATAATAGTAATAATATGATAAGGGTACTAAATAAAACTAATAAGTGGGGACCCCCTAATTCACTTTAATAAATTAATAAACCATTTCATCCTTGTATCTTCCACCTTAAATGCATGACACATGAATATTGCCACATCATACAATCCATGTCACTATCATGCATAAGATGAAATATTTATTAGAGCCCCCTTGTCACTCCATGTGGAAATTATTAAATTTATCAAAATCTATCCATTACATAAATCCATCCAAGCATGAAGCATATAAAATATAAGGTTGTCCAAAACAATACTATCAAATATGAGCTGTCAAAATAAATATGTGTTATCCCCAAAATGATATGTTTTCCAAAAATGCATTGTAAAACATGAAGCTTTCCAAAAATAAAGTGCAAACAAGTCTATATACAAGTTCCAAATAAATCAATCAAACTGATCATGAGAAACCATATTTACTGTGAGAGGTTGTCCTTCTCTTTCTATGACTACACTCAGACCCTTCATTTCTTCCAATTCATGAATATCCCTTAGCATGTTTCTTATCATTCTCTTGCATATGGGATGTGATTGAATGAGAATATTCATGTGATTATTTTGACTTGGCTGCTGCTACTTTCTCTACCTCAAGGTTGCCTTCAAGCTCAATTATTTTTCCCTTATGATGGGCATCTGAGGATTGGGATTGAGGCTGCAAATTTTAATGTGGAGGATGTGGTGGTGGAAATAAGCCAATGGGCCAAGAATGAAAGGGAGGTTATTGTGGGTTATCAACATTTGGCCATCCTTGTGAGTGTCTGGGAGGAGGGTGCACAATATCTTGCTAGCCATCTCATTCTGGCACAAATAGAGGAGTGGAATTATGATTTGGAACTGGCATGTCAATGCTTGGGTGTGGGTTCTTAGGAATATGCAGAGGTCTGTAAGCTTGTTGGCCAGGAAAGTTGAGGAACTGTGTTTGCAACAATTGATTAAACTCTTCCGAATTTGCATCAAAGTGTATAAAAAACTTAGTCTTTTGTTACCCCTTTTCTAGGGACCCAATCCTTTGCCTTTGTTATTAATCCTCCTGCTATGACGAACTCTACTGAAAAATCTCATTCTAACACACATTCACAAATATCAGAACCAGAGCATGACTAATCCATTATCTAAAATTTTGCAAAATAATAGTTTAGATCTGACTCTATACATAACAATACATATGCATGAAATCATTATGCATTCCACATTCTAGAACTAGTAATTACTCAGAATAGGGGTTTACAGGGCTCTTGGGATTCCATGATTAGGTTTGTAATGAGCAGAATATGGTAAGTATGACTGGGAAGTGCAATATGGACTGTTCATTTACCATGACTAGTTCCATCCAATCATTATCATCGACATTTTTGGGTATGAAATAGAGCAAAGATCAAACAAACTGAACACTCCCTTTTAGAATTATATAATTCTTCCATGAAACACTTCTTACAATCATAATTAAATCATGGGAATGAAACATGTATTTGGGTTAATGAACTGGGATTGTAATGGAAGAAAAATGTTAAGTATGACAAGAAAATAAAATGGACACGCTTACATTACAATTATGTCGATCATCATTAATCTCTTATAATTCCAACAAGTAGAATTATAGTCATTATAAAACCATAGTATTCAATAAATAAAGTCAGTCTGTACTTTATTAATCTCTCATTCATAACCAAATTATTCATTTTAAAAACAGAGTTGAAAAATGTCTCACAACAATTTTGTCATCGCTCAAATTGTTCACAAAATATTCACTGTCATGTTCTAGGCATTATTCATTGTTTAAAAATGATCAAAATCCATGTATTAGTCCCTATAGAACACCAATTTTTGTCCTTAATCAAACCATTACATATTACTTCCAACCATTGAATGTGAAACTTCATGTAAACGACACTCAAAATATCAACAGAGTCATCCAAATATTAATTTAAACATTTCTTCTATCTTTATTTCAAACAATCGACTTCGTTGCTCATTAGAAAACACTCGAATGTTTATATGATCAAATCATAACAATTTTGTTCAATCAGACCCCAATAGAATCGAGCATTTTATTTTCAAAGAGATGATAGACATGTGTAATGCATCATAGATATCAATCAATATCACAGTGTCATGCCCCTATTGTGGCCAAAGGTCACAAAATGGAATCTAAGGATGGGTGAGAACCCTTAATCATATTGAATAACAATGGAGAATAAATTGAGCCAAAACCCCATATAGAAATTAACCTTGCGAGGCCTAATGGGTCACTAAAAAAATTATTTCATATTCTGATGTGACCTTCATCACAAATTCAATCATAATACACAGAGACAATATTGTTTCTTTTATTTTTGTTTGTTTTTGGTGTTCAACATGCAACCCAAACAATGACCATAGTCAAGTAGACAAGGGTTTTACAAGGTTATGTTTGCCAACGAACAACCTGACGTCCATATGAAAAGGGCTTTGACCCAAAATACTTTTGCTTCGGACTTGACCCGACTGCAATGTGCATGCGGGTAAAACCCATAGAAACAACAATTTATTTTTAGCAAGGGTATGCATAGGGTCGTGGGACACTTGCATTTGAAGACATAGACAACACAGATTGACTTTGCCATTTTTAATGCACTATAGAGAGTCGCATACCAATCAACCAACATGGTAAATGGCAACCAACATCCATAATTATGGAAATCAATGAGTAAAAGCATCAACCATAAAATTCTTTTATGCATGCGTATTTTCTAAAACCGGGAGCATAAAATCTTCATTTTCCTTTAAAACAGAGCATGAAAGAATCTAATGTCAAGCACGATATGTAGTTACAGATCCTGGCATAAACTATTAAGAAAACAATGCATTAGATGACAGGGAATCTAAACCCTGGTACTTGGTGTTGTGTGGGTTAAATGGCATCTTCGAGCAGTTGCTACATTTACCAGAGATGAAATTTCCCCCAAACCACTAAAAAACAAAACAAATTCCAAAACCCAAGGTGGTTAGCCATTCAACAAGCTGATGCATTAACTGTTGGTCACGTCGTGCTGGGGTGACATCCAACATTAATCACTTGCTAAACCCAAGGCAAGCCACGTCAAAACCTAAAGAAACCATTAGGTGCCAAATAAGCACCAACTCATACAGGATCACATGTTACCAACGTATCCACCTACCACATTAACCACCGTAGACAATATAACAATGTCCAACATATGATATAAACATAATGTGGGTAGTATGCATACAGGGTATCTAACATGCATTTGAAACTTTGACATCATATAATATATGAACTCCCAATACTTTATAACCATAAATAAGATCATCAACCATGCAATGTTTATAATATATATATGTTGGATCTTGCTTCTTGGTATCCTTCTTGGCTTGTCTCTTTTTGCTTGCAGTAGGGTCTGTATATCAACCTATGATTTAGTCCTTTCATTTTCGTTTCTTTATATCGAAAATACAAAAAAAATAAAAATTGCTCATTTTGCATTATGGAATTTTCTCTTTTGGTTATTTAGTATTGATCTTGACATATGCGGAAGGATTGCATCTTATTGAAATTGTAGAATTGCATTGAAAGTTGCATTTGAAAATCTTATCATCTTTTGAGAATTTAAGATTAGGACTTAGCACTATGTTTATATTCATTTCTTTTACATACTAAGTCATAATATCATCAGTTCCACAACCACATCTCTTGGGTAAAAACAATCCATTAAAAGTAACGTTGATTAACTAAAATTGATTAGAAATATTTTTATTTTTCAGAGTACACAAACAAGCATAGGATATAGGGCCTTGGAATATGATTTTGTGAGTAAACTTCTCCAAGGTTATTAAACTAAACATATGTGTCTAACCAGGGAGTCATGAAATCCATTGTGTAATTAGTGACGACGGGACACTCCGCTCACGTTGGATTTAATCATGAGGTTGTGTGAAGTTGGTTGCAGAGATAGCCCTCTAATACCTTCTTAGCATCAGAGATATTTCTGGGGATATATTCATGTTTGGGGGTCTTTCTAGTACCTTTACCTCTGTGAGAGGTGGTGCTTTCAAGCTTTTGGGATTTGTTACCCTTCCAATATGATGGAAATGACTTACAACTATTCACCTACGCATTGGTTATATCATGGTGGCTCTAGTTGCTTGACATAGGTAGCCACATACTTGCAGGGGTTATTCTGAAGGTACCCTGAGTCAGATAAGGGTTGGAAAACAAACAACTTTTATGGAGGATTACCTCTTTGAGGGGGCTCTGACCGACTGCATTTTTAATCCCATGAGGGCCCTTATAATTGATTCTGATACCTCCAATATTTTGAAGGGAGTCTCAGGAACCTCTTGGGCGAGGCATACCTACTCTAGTGAGGGAGGCCCCTTTTTAGCTACTATATTATGTTTATGTGAATTTCACCTTTTTATTTTTGTGTGCTCTTTTATTGTTAGTTGGCTCTAGGATTTGGTTTTATATCTCGAGTCTTGAGTCATTATGGAGCCAAACCATCTTCCTCTTAGGTCTTGCCATTTGTTGAAGTTACCACCGCATATTGAGTCTTTGCCTTCTAAAAGGTGTAAATCTACTAAACACGGTACACATACCTCCACCTACCATACTTTTGATTATACAATTATGAGTATTGAGTCGATTTAGAACGACATAGGGAGTCCCTAGAATCCTATACCTATTGTAGTTAATGGGGTTCCTTCCACTCCTTCAATCGCGATGGTTGTAGTACCATAGGTTCCCTTCCTTACTCCTATTTGGCCTATGGTTTCTACTCAACCCATAGTAACGAACACTTTTGGGTCTCCTTTTGGTAGCCCTGGATACAATTATTAGTCCATACCTTCGGTCTCTAACCATTTCTCTTTTGGTATTACAAATATGACATCACAAATTTCATTTTCTATTATAGTGACTAATGCAAATCCTAGTATTGGACCTGGGGGCATGTCCCCTCTGCATAGTCCTCTCTCGTTTGGTGGAAGTCAAATTCCCCAGACGAATCCTATGGTTGGGGGTCAACCTGCTTTTCCTTTCAGGTCTAATCCTAGTCTCAATGCTCCTAGATGGAGTACTTAACCATGCGGACAAGCCACTTCTTATATTCCATCCTCTCCCATTTACTCCTCCATGTCGATTCCAACTAACATGTTTGTTCTGAAGAATCCACCTCTATCCTTCATAGTTCCATCCGTAGGAGGTCAGTTTCATACTATGGGAAACCCCCAACTTTGAGCCACTCTAGCTAGGGGAAATGTTTATAACCCTCATTATACCATTCCTACAGGTATGGTTCCCATATAGCCTCTTATGAATCAGTTTGGAGGAGGATATTACCATACCAGACATGGCCATGGTGTATACCAAAACTCTGGATGGGCTACAATCCCTCAACATCAATCTTTCCTAGGAGTATGGGCTCAGATGCTGCAACCCCGACTCCCTTTTTTGGACATGCTTAATTTTCCAAATTTTTCAAGATTAATGAATGAACTAGTGTGTCACGATCCATCATGGCCTCTCGTCCCCACTAAGATTCCTTCGAATATTCTGAATTTGAGGGAAAGACCAGCTAGGATTTGAGTGATCATGTTACTACTTTTCATCTTTGGTACTCATCCAATTATCTTAATGACAATTCCATTCGTTTGAGATGGTTTCAACACACCTTTATGGGGGTTGCAGTGAAATGGTACATTGAGCTACTAGGGGGAACATACAAAAAATTTAATTAGATGGTTTTGGTCTTTCTCAACCACTTCTAGTTGTCGATTCATTACGATGTCAGCATAGAAATTTTGTTGGCCCTTCACCAAGAAATTACACACATGTCTCAAACCATATCCAAGAGTGGCGTAGATGGAAGGGGTTGATCAAAGCCTACATTCCTCCAGATATTTTGTTGGAGTGGTTCCTTAAATCCCTATTTCCTTCTATTTCGAAGGATGTCTCTACATCCAGGGTAACATTTGAGGAAGAAGCTATTTTCAAATCCCAACAATTGGACCTCATATATGCTCAATCTGGGATGTTATATGAAATTCTTCCTGACACTCCATGGTCAAATTATGACCATAGAAAAAATACTAGGCCACATGCCAATGGAATCATAGGCTCTACAAATGGTAAGTCTGCAGACTTGGTGACGAACCAGATGAAGGAGTTGTCTCAAAGCCAGACTGTAGCAGGACAAACTTTGTCTTCATCCTCCAGTCCCACTCAGTTGGCAGACGTGCATTCTGTACAGTCATCGACCAAACCAAATGGTAACTAGAAACCAAGAGGGAATAGAAAGAAAGGACAAGGTAATAATCTTAACGATCGTAGAAATAATAAAAAAGACAAGGACAGCACCAACAATGATAGATCGAATAATAATGTTGGCGAGGGAAAGAAAGAAAAGAAAAAGTTGAAGTTTCCTTGTAAACTTTGTAAATATGATCACCTTACCCACCTATGCCCCAAAATTAAGGAAGCCTCGAGGATCTTCTCTCAACCGCCCCATGTGTTGACCAATCCATTTCCGCATAATCAACACATGGCTTCGGGGTCCTCCAATATTGTAAATGTGTCGAGTGAGAATCAAAACCCCTCGGCACATGAAGGTGATCGTTTGTGTGTTAATATGGTCAAGTCTCAGATTAATGTAGCCACTCGATATCATGATTACAATTCTTCACACACTGTTACATGTCTAGAGTCTCCCCCTCCTCCGAAAACACCTATGTATATTGAAAATCCAGAGCCTCCACCTCGTATTCCAAAAGAAGTACTAAAACACTATGCTTACAATCCTAATGTCAGAGCTTCCTAGAACTATTCAATTTTCAAATATCTGGGTCAAACCCCTTGTACGATGTCGACTTTGGAGGTGCTCCAGACGTGTCCTTCACAAAGGAATGCCTTGTTGTTTCTATACCTGTGTGGCGCAAAGGTTATTAATTTTGACGTCGCGGATGTTAAGCCTCACTTGCATTACCACATGGCCTTTCAAATCTATGTGGATTACATGAAATATACCATCAAACACACTGTTATTAATGAAGGTGTTTCAATGTGTGTGATGTCCCTAACCTGTTGGAAAGCCATTGGTTCTTCGACTCTCTCTCAATCTATGACTATGTTGACTGCATTTGATGGTCGTTCATTTTGACCTCATAAAATTATTTCTGCTTTTCCGGTCCAGTTAGGTGGAAAGACAGTGGAGGTTGATGTTGAGGTGGTTGATGCACCCTTTGACTATAATTTACTACTAGGGCGTAATTGGACTTGTTCCATGACCGTGGTCGTTTCGTCTCTTTTCCACACTTTATTTTTTCCTCATGAAGGGAAAATAGTGACGATTGATCAACTATCCTTTGCGCATGCTAGTCCTAATGAATCATTTGGACCTTCAATCCCAATGATCGAAAATTCTCAGCCGACAACTGAGGATATTGGTGTTGGAATGTATTCCTCTCTCATGGGTACCTTTGATTTCATGGCACGAATTCATCACATTTATACCATTTCCAGTGAATCTTCATCATCAATGAGGTCCATTCCTTTCCATACTTCGTATTTCAAAGACCCTTGGACCCTACCTTCCCTAACTCTATCAGGCAAAGTCCAATCACACGTTGGAATGGAAATTCCACTCTCAATAGCAAAGGTTGTGTATTAGGTTGTTCTTAACACTATTGTTGACTCGGATCTTGTCTCCTCGTAGATGGACAAGCAGGATATTGTTAACAAACCTGCATGAGCCACCCAATCATCTTGTTCACATGTTTTCCTTGATGATACTTTACCTTCGGATGAAGCCATCTTAGAGGCTATGAATGGTCCCAATAGGTCATGGGAAGATATGCATCATTTCTCTTACATACTCCTATAACTTGTTAGGATCAAACATGAAAAATTTAGATCTACCTTGACTGATATGGTCGATCATGTCATGGTTCCACTAGATACACATGGTGTTTATGCTGAAGGAAACATGATGAATATTTCTCCCACCATCACAATCGAAATCTCTCAAATTCCTTGAAAAATTAAAAATGTATATATCAGTGTGGATTGTTTGCCTGAAGAAATTCAGATCTACATCGATCTCTTCAAAGAGTTTTGTGACATATTCTCTTGTTCATACGAAGATATGTCAGGTATCAACCCTATCACTTTCGAACATGAGATCAGGACTTTTCAGGATGCTAGACATGTTCAACAACATCTTAGAGATATTTATCTAGGAAGGCCCCTACTATTAAAGCAGAGGTAGAGAAGCTACTTAATGTTGGTTTCATGTACCCGGTTCCTTTGACCGAATGGGTGTCCAACCCCATTCCCATGAATAAGAAACAAGGAACCATCCACATATGTATGGATTTTCAAGACCTGAACAAGGCTTGTCCTAAAGACAATTTCTTGACTCCTTTCATTGACCAGATTCTCAATGAGTGTGTGGGGAGTGAATTTTTTTCTTTTATGGATGGATTTTCAGGACATAATCAAATTCAAATCAAACCCGAGGATCAACAAAGGATGAGATTTATTTTTCCTTGGGGTACTTTTGCATACTAGAAAATTCCTTTCAGCCTTAAAAACGTCGGAGCAACCTCCAACGCACCATGACCTTTGTTTTTAATGATCTCAAACATATTGTCGAGGCTTACCTTGATGATCGCGTTGCTCACTCTTGCAAGAGAGTAGATCATTCCACTCACCTTCGACTAGTATTTGAGATATGGTGTTATTATCGCATCTATTTGAGCCCTCACAAGTGCATCTTCTACATTAGGTGTGGCCGTAACTTAGGATTCTTTGTCTCTAAGAATGGGATCATGGTGGATCCTATTAAGGTTGAGGAAATACTTCAATTTCCTCCCCTCTACAACATTTAATGGGGTTTACACGGGAAATCTAACTTCTTGCGTCAATTCATAGTGAGCTATGTCAATTAAACTAAGGGTTTCATGCGTCTTTTGAAGAAGGATACTCTGTTTATATGGGATGAGCGGGCCTAGGAACCCTTCTATTCTCTTAATAAATACTTGGTATTGACACCTCTGTTGAAGCCTCTGAACTACAATAGAGATTATTTTCTTTATATCGTTATGTCTGAAGGGATGGTTGGTATGGTTCTGGTTCAGGAGGACAATGATCTCCATGAGCACATTTTCTAATATCTTAGTCAAAACTTAGTCTATCCTGAACTTAAGTACTCTCACATCGAGAAGCTAGCCTTGGCCACCGTACATGCAGTTTAGAGATTATGACATTATATATTTCTTTTCAAAACTACCGTAGTTACAGATATCAATCCATTTCAATATGTCCTTACTAGGCATATCATAGGGGGAATATACAATAAGTGGATTGTTATTTTTCAAGAATTTGATTCCAATTTTTCTTTGGCGAAGTCTAAGAAATCGCTAGATTTTTTTGAGTTAATATCATACTTCCCTCGACTAGATGCAGGCATTATTCATAATGATTCATTCACATATGAACATATTTTCCTTATCTCCTCTTCGGACCCCTGGTATGGATATATTTTAATCTATCTTCAAACCTTGAAGCTATCCCAACATCTGTCAAGAGATGAGCGACGACATATATGAAAACAAGCTAAAAAATACCTTATTATCGATGACACTTTGTACCATCGAGGCATAGATAATATATTGTGTCATTTCTTGACTCGTGAGGAAGATGAGTTGATTCTCAATTATTGTCACAGTGGGGCTTGTGGTGTTCATCTAACTAGTCTTGCGACAACCAAAAAACTATTGCGAGCTGGTTATTTTTGGCCGTCAATTCTTAAAGATTGTGTTGAAGTGGTCAAGAAGTGTCACCCTTGCAATGTGTTCACTCAGAAAATGTTTTTGCATCCATCCCCTCTTCACCCAGTCATCACCTTCGGTCCCTTCACCAAGTGGGGGGTAGATTTTATGGACTATAACCCAACTTCGGCTAGGGATAATCAACATATTATCGTAGTCGTGGATTACTTCACTAAGTGTTAAGAGGCCATTCCTACCATTAAATCCAATGGTAAGACAACAACATTCTTCGTATTCAACCAAATTGTATCCCGGTTCAGAATCCCAAAGGAGATTGTCACTGATCATGGCAATCACTTTCAAAATGAAATGATGAAAGAGTTAGCATCAAATTTGGGGTCTAAGCATGATCATTCTTCCCCTTATTATCCCCAAGAAAATGGACAAGTAGAGGCATTGAATAAATCTCTCAAGACCATTTTGCAAAAACCTGTCAGCCAGAGTAAATCTAACTGGAATCTAATGCTTTACCCTACGCTTTGGGCATATCAAACTTTGGTTAAGACTTCCATGGGTTTTTCTCCTTTTCAGTTAGTACATGGTGTGGAGTTGATCCTTCTGATTGAATGTGATATCCCTTCCCTCACACTAGCAATTGAGCTCTTACCTAACACATATGATCTTGAAGAACGCCTTGTGCACCTAGAGTCTCTAGATGAGAAACGTTGAGATGCCTCTATGGCTATCGAAGCGAATAAATGACATGTTAAGGTTCAATATGATAGGTCTATTTGTCCTTGACATTATGTTGAGGGTGACTTGGTCCTCCTGTATGACCAAGACAAACAACCGTTGGGGGTAGACAAGTTCAACTCCATGTGGTATGGTCCTTATATCATGCGATGTATATTAGAGAAAGGAGACTGTGAATTGGAGGATTATGAAGGGACTATGTTAGATGAGCCCAGAAATGGGCTCTACCTTAAAATATATTATGTTTGAGCCCTCAATATTGGGCGTGAATCTTTGTATACTAGTGTATCTTAGTGTATATACATCTTTTCTTTGGTGTCATTGACTTGCTTATCAATTTTTCCCTTGGTTGACAGATTTCAATGGAGTCTTTAGTTTACTTAGGATTCAAAAAAGACACCATTCATCATACATGGAACATGCATTCCACCACTTGGGTCATTTACTCACCCAAGTATCAACTGGTGTCTTCAAGTGGCGTTTGTATGGAGTCATCAATGAATAATGTGGCTGAGTATAGCATCGTTATAAAACTATTACATGACACCATTTCACATGTTGTTCGGTCTTTAGAGGTTTGCATGGACTACCAATTAGTAGTATGTCAGGTAAACAACAATTATCGTGTGCGAGACCCTACTCTACTCCAATGATTCCTACAGGTACTACTTTTGGAATGATACTTTGATTTTATTACTTACAATCACATACCTAGAAGTTCTAATTATGTATCTGAGGCATATGCTAATTATGTTTTAGATTGGAATTTGTCACATAACTAAAGTAAAGAAAACAAATTCATCAATGTACACATTGTAACATATATAAGTAAATTTGAGGACCAATGTTTTTTATATTTAATCTCTTCAAAAAATATGGTGTCATAGTACATATATGCCTGGTAGATATATGGCCATGGAATCTATGCATGTGGAACCAGATGCATATCATGATAGCACACTATGACATTTTTGAAACACTAGAAGTGTCGCACCCACGCATGGGGCACACCCACCACTTGTTGATGCATAGCCTCTGGCAGATCCTCCACCTGAACCATAAGAACACGTTCGTCAATCGAGATAGGTTCTCCTGAACATTTTGTAGCACTCTCTTCGCATCTCCTCCTGCATGCTCATCTCCCTGGTTCCTTCGCCAATGTTTTCAGAATCCATCTGGTCGTCATGGACCCACCTCTATGTAACAAAGTAATTGTTAATACTTGATACCATACAAAAAATATTTTTTTTTTTATTCTTTTTGAAAAAACAAAAAAAAAAATATATATAAAAACTTTTCTTACCAATATCACCGTAGGTGGAGCCTAGTGGAAAAGGCATATATAGATCCCCTCTGTAGTCAATCCCAGGATAAGGGTATCCATATATGGCTATCACTTATCAATGCCACCAAAAGAAGAAATTACCATTGTAGGGGGTTGGTGGCCTACCACCTCCTAACCGCCTCATCACGTCAGTCCATCATGACATGGATGGATCACGGGGTCTGTGTGGAATGATATCTACTCTAGGGATCAAGCCTGGAACTCGCCCCAATAAAACCCTACACAATATGTATGCAAACCTGAAGTTCCTCTTTCTCCCTTGTTTTCAATCCCTTAGTTGGCTCTTCATGTTATCTAGTAGTGAGGTACACTAATCATAAACCGTGGGTCGTAAACACTCCATTGCGTAAAACATGAGTGGTCTTGAATTATGGTGCAATGAGGCTGACCCCAAGTGATCCAGGTGGATATTGGTGGCCACCCACCTATTCCACTTGGACCCCCACCATTGCTTCTTTCATTTTTTTAGTTTTCGCACAGTTTACTATTTTTAGCAGTTTTTACGGGTCCTGAACTTCCAGGGCCATTTTGAGGCCCTAAACGATGTTTTTTTTTGGGTATGTTTCTATCGAAAAATCCCTCCTAACGATGCTATTTTGTCTCGAGCGTTGTAGGCCTCGGATAGATCTTTCCAACGAGCTATCATATGCCTAAAAAAAAGATTGTATGCAAAAGTTATGACCCCGGGAAGTTGATGCACCAACTTACCCAAACGAGGCCCATATGACTTTTGGCGCTTCATCTCCCAGGGTTAGGTTTTTGGATGTCTAGGACTTTTGGCATTCCCGTTTATTGTAAAAGGGCCTTCAAAGCCTCATTGTAATCATCTTCTCACGGATGCAAGTAGCGGCCACATCTCTTCTCAGAGATAAGCTACCAACGCCTAGCTAGTTTATTTCCATTCTGTCTATAAGCATATTTCAATCATTTGTTATTAATAAAATGAAGTCTTATTTCCGCTGCATCTCTGTGTTTATGTGTATTTATTTATTTCATTGTGTTCCTACATAAATCCAGATCAGTGGTATCAGAGCGGTCTACTCATTCTCGATCCTTCTTTGCATGTCCCCAACGAGATCGGAGTATAAGGAGTTGGGGCTCAATCTGGTTGAACCCTTGCAAGATCAGCCTCACAAACCCCGACGACCGCCCATGGGGGAAGAAAAGAAATATGAGGGAGCAGAAGATCCTATCAAAATGTTGCTCGAGGAGGCCCTCAAGAAAAAAAGGAACGCGATGATGGACAACTTTGCCCAGATTCTTCAACGAATTCCGATTGGCGGTGCATCGACATCCAGAAGCCACTCTGGAGGTGCCACTCCTTTTAAGGTACAAGTAAACTTTGACATTCCCATATTTGATGGCCAAA
Organism: Picea engelmannii; assembly: GCA_009831015.1. NCBI lineage: Eukaryota > Viridiplantae > Streptophyta > Pinopsida > Pinales > Pinaceae > Picea > Picea engelmannii. The sequence goes on from ML782840.1 coordinate 237,820, forward strand.
TAGATGTAGATTCTGTAGATAGATGGTTGAATTTGTTAGAAGGATATTTCTCGGTTCATGACTTTTCCGACCAAGAAAAGATTATTTTCACACTCCTCAAAGCTGCCCCCCATGTCAAGGACTGGTGGGAAACCTACTCGGAGAAAGAGGGCGAGGGAGAACCCTCTTTGTTCTCAACCACACCCACTTGGAATTATTTTCGAGATACCATCAAGGAACAATATTATCCTGTGGGGAGCTATGAGGAAAAATACATACAATGGACTATGTTGCGGCAGCAAAGGGACCAAGATGTGCATGAGATGAGGAATCTGTTTCATACCCTACACACAAAGTTGGGTATCAAAGATTCAGAGAAACATTTAGTGTTAAAGTACCGTAGTTGTCTACACAGATACATTCAGGAGGAAATGGAGTTCCTCAACATCTCCTCACATGGTGTGGCATACCGATATGCTGCCAAGATTGAGCAGAAGTTAAAATAGAAGAAGCGAGACTTTGGGTCTGCAAATCAGAAGCACGAGAAAGGTACTCCCAAACCACAAAGCAAAGGACAGAGCCAAGGTGGGGCAGCCCAAGACAACCCGCCAAAGCCACAAGCAAAGAACAACACCACGAAGCCAAAAAAGGACACAGGGAAGTGGTGTGAGTTCCATAAGAGCTCCACTCACAACACAAGTGAGTGTCGGGCCAAGCAGTCACTGGTAGCTGAGTTGAAGGCTTCTGAATCAGATGCATGCTCTGACTCTGAATCAGAACCTGACAAGGGGAATGATAGGGGAAGCATATTATCGATGCAGAGCCCAACGCCACCGTTTCCACCACGAAGATACAGAAGGAGGAACCAAAAGATCCAGAGGAGGCAGAGCGTCTCTTCCATTCCAAGATGTGGGTAAAGGGTTCCCCGTTGCAGTTCATTGTCGACAGCGGGAGCCAAAAGAACCTCATCTCGGTAGAGGTCGTGAAGCGGTTGGGCTTGCCGACCACAACACACCCACAACCATACACCATTGGGTGGTTGCACCAAAGACGAGACCTCTGCGTCAGTCGACAATGTTGCCTTCCCTACAACATTAAGCCCTTCACGGATGAGGTATTATGTGACATTTCTCCTCTTGATGTTTCTGATGTATTATTAGGCCAACCGTACTTGTGGAAGTGACATGTTGTGTATGAGTCCAGGCCTCGTGTTGTTATTATCACTTTGGGCAATAATTTGTACAGGATACCGGAGATAGCACCACCTACCACCATCTCTTTGGTTATTGAAAAACAATGCAGTAAGCTCATTTCCAAAACCAGGAAATTTGTTTTCCTGATGATCCACCCTCAGGGAAAGCGGAAGACTGTGGACATGACCTCCAGACAAGTCCCCACTGCACGAAAACAATAGATGGATAAGGTCATGGAGGAGTACGAGGACATCTTCACCTCCCCTGCAGGGGTGCCTCTACACTACCAGGTCAAGCACCCCATCGATCTGACCCGAGGTGCACCACTGCCCAATGGACCCATCTACCAGCGCTCTGTCCTAGAGAATGATGAAATCAAGAGGCAGATTCAGGAGCTGTTGCAGAAAGGTCACATCTGGCCGAGTTCATCACCCTGTGGGAGCCCGATCGTATTGGTGTAGAAGAAGGATGGGACTTGGAGACTCTGCATTGACTATTGGGCACTGAACAAGATCATTGTTCGGAATAGGTACCCGATCCCATGGATTGATGACCTTTTGGACCAACTCAAGGGGCGAAAAATATTTCAGCAAGATCAACCTAAAGTCTGGGTATCACCAGGTACCAATCGAACCCTCTGATGTGTGGAAGACTGCATTCAAATCCAAGGAGGGCCTTTTCAAATGGTTGGTCATGCCTTTCGGGTTGACAAATTCCCCTGCAACATTCATGAGGCTAATGGATGACATCCTGCGGCCATTCACCAACTCATTTGTAGTGGTGTACTTGGATGACATTCTGATCTTCATCCAGACTTGGGAAGAGAACCTCCACCATATCTAATAGGTCCTCCAAACACTGCGGCAACACAAGTTGTGTGCCAATTTGGAGAAATGTAGTTTTGGCATAACCCAGGTTCAGTATCTGGGATACATTATTGATGAGCAGGGGGTGCATGTGGATCCAGCAAAGATCCAAGTCATTCGGGATTGGCCATCCCCAGCTACCCTAACAGAGCTCTGCAGCTTTTTAGGTCTTGCCAATTTCTACCGCAGGTTTGTGTTGGGATTCTCTCATATCACTTGGCCCTTGAGTCAAGTCACCAAGGGAGGAGCTAAAGAAAATTTATTTTGGTATGAATCTCAACAGAAGGCGTTCGGGGAGTTGAAACATCGCCTCTGTTCTGCACCAGTGCTCACATTACCAGACTTGCAACAACCATTTGAGATTGAGACAGATGCCTCTGACTATGCTATTGGGGCAGTCCTTACTCAACATGGGCATCTAGTGGCATATCACAGTGAGACACTTTCCAACACAGTTCGGAAGTATCCCACTTATGACAAATAAATTTATTCCATTGTGCAGGCTTGTCGACAATGGAAGCATTACATTTTGGGAAAGGAAATGGTCATCTACACAGACCACCGACCCCTGCAGTTCATACAGAGACAAGGGAAGTTGCATAATGATCGCCATCAGAAGTAGTCCACATACCTGCAACAGTTTCATTTGAACATTAAGTACAAAAAATTCAGCACCAATAATGTTGCAAACTGCCTCAGTCGACCACCTATCGTGGTGCTAACCACTGTGCTAACCTCTTATGGGCACGAGACTTTTGATTGGTCGCTTCTCTACACAAGTGATCCAGAATTTGGCCACACATACAATACACTCTTGGAGGGTAAGAAAGTTCCCAATTTTCACCTCCAGGATGCCCTGCTTTGTCACTTGGGACACCTTTGTGTTCCTTCAAGCGAGCATGCCAAGATGATTTGGGAGGCACACTACAGTCGAGTCACTGGGCATTTTGGGGTCGAGAAAACCATGGCAGTATTGCAAAAGTATTTTTATTGGCTGAACCTTCGACAAGATGTCGGGAAGTACATCAAGTCCTGCACTGCTTGCGCCATTGCCAAACCGACCATCAAGAAACAAGGCCTCTATACTCCGCTTCCTACCCCCATTCGACCTTGGGAATCCATCTCTATGGATTACATGTTGGGCCTTCCTTCTACTAAGCATGGAAATGACTATGTTTTTGTGGTCGTCGACTGTTTCTCAAAGATGTCCATTATGATGGCCTGCAAGAAGAATATCACAACAGAAGCCACTGCTAAACTCTTCTTTGAACGAGTGTGGGTACACTTTGGGATCCCAAAGTGTATCATCTCAGATCGGGACAGTAGGTTCCTCAATACATTTTGGTCCAGCCTCTGGTTGATTTTGGACACCAAGCTCACCAAGTCCACATCTTTCCATCCGCAAACTGATGGCCAGACAAAAGTCATCAACCAAATGATCGTACACATTCTGCACATTTACAATTCAAAGAATCCATGCACATGGGATGAGAGCCTCCCCTATGTACAACACAACTACAATCGGGCTCTCCATATCTCAACTAGCCACAACCCCTTTCAAGTGGTCTTGGGATTCCAGCCACTATGTCCCATTGACATAGCCATGCCATTTGTGGCTACTCAGGAAGATTCATCTCATGTCCAGTCTGAGGCAGATAAGGCAAAAAACTTCATTGAGCACATTCAACACATCCACCAACAAGTTCATGACATCTTGGACAGAGCCAATGCTAAGTACAAGCAACGACATGATCAACATCGGGTGCCACACAACTTCCAAGTGGGCAACAAAGTGTGGCTGCATTTGCAAAAGGAGCGCCTCGCTGGACCCCACTGCAAGCTTCGTCCACTTCGATATGGGTCGTACACCCTCACCAAGGTTGTAGGGGAAAATTCCTTTGATCTCATCATTCCACCATTTCTTGGTCTGCACCTAGTGTTCAATGTGGACCGCCTTCAGCCCTACTTTCCACCTCTACTAGACACATCCGACATGGCAGAACAAATCACACCAACAGAGTTAAATCTAGACTACATGGAACAATCCAGAACTGATCAGATCATGGATACACAGATCAAGAACACCCGAAAACAAAGGATTCCACTATATTGAGTTGTCAAAGTAGGCCAACTCCTTCACCAAGGCAAATGGCTCACCAGGGATCAAGTTCAACAGAAGTTTCCTCATCTCATGGAGGAACTCAACGCAATGGGGACCATTTCTTTCTAAGGGGGTAGGAATGATCCAGGTGGATATTGGTGGCCACCCACCTATTCCATTTGGACCCCCACCATTGCTTCTTTCAGTTTTTCAGTTTTCGCACAGTTTACTATTTTTAGCAGTTTTTTCGGGCCTGAACTTTAGGGGCCATTTTGAGGCCCTAAACGATGTTTTTTTGGGTATGTTGTTGGCGCAAAATGGCATCTAATGATGTGATTTTGTCTTGATCGTTGTAGGCCTTGGATATATCTTTCCAACGAGCTATCATACGCCTAAAACAAAGATCGTATGCAAAAGTTACGACCTCGGGAAGTTGATGCACCAACTTACCCAAATGGGGCCCACATGACTTTTGGCGCTTCATCTCCCAGGGTTAGGTTTTTGGATGTCTAGGAATTTTGGCATTCCCGTTTATTGTAAAAGGGCCTTCAAAGCCTCATTGTAATCATCTTCTCATGGATGCGAGTAGCGGCCACATCTCTTCTCAGAGATAAGTTACCAACGCCTAACTAGTTTATTTCCATTCTGTCTGTAAGCATATTTCAATCATTTGTTATTAATGAAATGAAGTCTTATTTCCGCTGCATCTCTGTGTTTATGTGTATTTTTGTATTTCATTGTGTTCCTACATAAATCCATATCACCAAGATCCATATAAGAACAAGGATGACGATTTTTAAACTTAGGTTCTATTGAGCACTCAAAACACCCTAAAAATCCTCTGTCAATTTTTTTCTTTTTTGGGTACCACTTGATCTCCTACACTGTCTGATTCGATTTCATTTTTTGAAAAATGTTTCGTCTTTGCTTGTTTTCATAACTCTCATCACCTATTCATGTTTTCTTGAACATATGAAACCTCGTGACTAAAAATACCTTAACTCCTGAATAAATAATCGACAGCCAAACACTTCACCGAACGCTCTCAGGGTCAGCGTTAGAAGGAATTCAAAGAAGGAAAAAGAACCACTCAGAAAGCCTCATTCATCAAGCGTCAATTTCCATTGGCATCGAAAAAAGGAGGTTTTAGTTTTCGCATAAATATGTTGTCGATAGCCGATTCCCCTTCGGCATCGGTAAAAAATGGTATGGAACAAGCTTTAACGAAGAATGGAAAGACATCACCAACAGTTGATGCCCAATGTGCTTATCAGAATCGGGTAAAACAAATAAGGATCACAACAAACATTCTGACCACAATTAAATTTATTCCCAGTCACTGATCCCTGATGTGTTTTTGGCATTAGGTCTTTTTCAAGGGAATTGATCTGAAAGTTCTTTGATACGTTTATCAGCGATAGCCGATCCTGGGCACTTTTCGACATCAACAAGCTAAGGTTTTCTTTAGAATGAATAACTTAAGGAAAATCCTGACTTTGATTAAGACAAGCGAATTAAGTCACTGGTATTCAGTGCCACGTGTCTTTACCAGGTAAGAGGGTCATACATCTAGTGCTATCTCGAGTTATCCTTGGCCCCCTAAGTCTGAGTCACACCTTTGAGTAATCGTTTCTGTATCAGCAATGTACGCTAAAATTGATTGGCATCGGAACTTTTTGCAGGAGGTTATCAACAAAAATATTCATTGCACACCCCCGATCCCTGATCTACCCACTGAGAGAGCGACATGATGGGACGTTTTAGCATTAGATACGATCGGATTTTGAGCATTTAAGGAGATAATTAATACCCAATCCCACATTAGTTTCTACCTCATGCGCCAATCAAATAGGTTGTTTAAAATCACTGATATATCACATCACCACCCGCGCCTCCACCGTCAACCCATGATGAATTTGAGTTATATAGATTCAGCGACAGATTCATTCAAATTTCACTCATAACCCACATTGAATGGCTGATGCGACATGATAATATCTTTCCTATTTAAATTCTCTTGATTCGTTGTAAACAAAATCATTTTGCACATAAGACAATTTTGAAGCATCCAAAGGAGCAAGACGAGCGACTCGAAGGATGTATCAAATCCATGATTATCAAAATAACCAGGTTTTAACAAGCTCCAGAGGTATTATCTGAGACTTTAAATTTTACATGGCTATATTTCATTTGTTCTGATTCGATTTTTTTTTTTACACAGTCTCTGAAATTTTATTTTGAGTTGCAGGAACAATGTCTTCGAGAAAGACAACTACTAGATGATCGTTGAGGGCACCGAAGCTGAAATAACTAGAGGTAGGTGAAGGCTCTTCTCCAAGGATCGCAAAACAATTGGAATATGCCTCGAAGTTGGAACCTATCATTAAGACATCAACGAAGAAGGTTTTCATCCAGCCTCCGGCCTTTGGATATACAGAGGAAAGCATAGGGTCCAAGATGGCACTCCCACATTGGGGGGATATCTTTAACAGGATTAGCCGAGAAGAGTACCCAAAATATGTCCCACACAGTGATCCAGATGTAAGGTTTCTCAATGACCAAGTGTTCCCGAACATCCAACGGTCATATCTACATATGGTAGCAAGAAGAACCCCCATTTTTCCCTACACAGAGGTTATTAAATCGATCATCGACCAAACAGACACACAAAAGTGTCTAATCAATGAATAAAATGGCGGGTGTGTCAGCGTTTTCCTCCCAGTAGAAGTTCAGAAGTATTACAAACTCAGAGACCCTGAGGAGCATGTAAACACAGACTTTGTGGTGAAGTTCTATGAACACCATGACACCAGCCGTGTGATGGCCTCATGGTGGAGGGAGGACAAGATGTTCACCAACTGAAGCACTCGCTAGTATGGGACATCCAATTTAAGGGATCCATATGTCTATCTGATGGCTCTCATCTGCTAATTGTATGGAGAGAAATATTTCTCCAGGTTTTCAAAGGCATGGATTCCTTTGGCATACACAATTGTGATTGTCGAATGCAGCTTCAACTAGGGAGCAATAATATCCAAGCAACTGAGCATCTGTGTGCAGCAAGCCCATGCATTGAATGAAGGGGAAGAACCAACGTTTTACATGGCTTCATACTTGCTCGATGTCATGTGCGCTAGAAACATCTTCACCGGCATGAATCTGATCTAGCATGTTGCAGAACTCCTGGTCCACGTCTACTTCAACATGCTATGGGAAAATAGGTATAATAAATCCTAAATCCTACTCTCTCATCTACAATGAATTCATCGCTCGAATTTATTTTATTCATTTTAATAAGGAATGCCCAAGGCTGTCAGGGACAGCCAGAAATATGATATCCAAGGTAGGTCACTGGTATTTGGTCGAGCGTGCCACCTACATCAGGGTATTCGGGGCCACCAGAGCACCACATCTCCTACCAACTCATGTCCCAGACTGAATTGTTGTAGGAGAATAATGCTATCAAACCATCTTGCAAGGCTACAAAACCACCCTAGTCAAGGACAAGAAACAGGCATTCATACCCTATGGTTTCCATGTAGGGTTCTACTTGGTAAAGGATACCGCTCAAGCCAAACAAGAAGGGTTGAGCCAATTCAAGTTCAGATTCCCAACGGGCCGATTTCACAAGAACAATCCAAAGGGCCTAGTCTTACAACATGCTTCACAAGTGTTGTCTTGTTGGTTGTATGCCCACGACAAATTCGAACACAAAGTCTTCACAGAAAATGCCCAAGGCTGGGATGAGGTGGTACAAAGGATGTAGACCCGAAAATGACTAGGTTTAGGGCCATGAGCCTAGACGAATAGGCGATGACAATAGAACAGTCGGATCAAGAGGCTCTCAGAGCCAACGAAGAAATCCGAGCGGTTGAGGCAACAAAGGTTTCTCTAGTGGCTTTGGTATAGAACATACGACTGTCTATAACACCAAAGGCACGGGAAAGGGGTTTCATCCTAATAGAATAGGCACAACAAGTAATTGATCAACTATAGAACGAACCATACCTTGTAGGAATGACAAGGTTCCTTGCTGACAACCCAATCGAAAGTTGGGTAGGTCCAAGTGGCCTAGAGCTGATATAAATTGACGAAATCATCGGGTTATATAACCCTAAAGTTACAATGCCACAAGCTGGATCACTAGGGGAAGTTTCAGCTCAGCCAGAGATAGCAAGGACATCAGGGAGAGAAAATTCACCAAACCCCCTCCATGACTTAATAACAATCTATGATGATAAGGAGAGTTTGGAGGTGTCCTTGGTGACTCTGTTGCAGATCACAGAGGAAAAGGAACCCGAGAAGGCTTATTCCCCACCTCTTGATGCTCAAATTCAAATCCTTCCAGTGAATGACCAGGAGGTCGAAAGTGTCTTATACACTGAGATACTCGAAGTAATGGAGACCGAAGCGGATAGACTAAAGCACGAGCCAGGGTTGGGTGAACAAGAAGAATAAGTTACACAAAAGGAATTTGGCATCTCAATAGTCGATTATCATGTACTGAGCTTGCCCTTGATGCTTCAATTTTAGTCGGTACTTTACCTCTCGATGAGAAACAACCAGAAGCTAGACCTTCGGAGAACACGAAAGAGGTTTAAGAACCTAGTCTTGAATAGATATATATTGTCGAGAGCTTGGAAAATATGCTTACCTGGGGAGATCAACAAATCCCTGAACCCATGGATTAAGTTGTTGATATACAAGCCATATCCTATGACCAGAAGAGGAAAGCTATCATAAAGAGAACCACCAAGAAGAGGAGGCTTACTCTGGATTGCTCCATCCTGTTCACCACAGAGGAAACATTGATTAGCACAGAGCATGCCAAGACATACGAGCTTATCGATGCAGGGATGGAAATCACAGATGCCACCCTGGATAGAGAGAAAAGGGATGAAGAGGATTTGACTGCTATGTTGAAGGAGTTGTAACATCTACGCCATTTGGAAAAATATTATCAAGACTCCACATAGGCCACGATGTTCTTGAGAAACAAATTCTAGGACACCTACAATAAATTCACAAATGAGAAACACCTTTTCATTGCAGGAATAGTCGATTTCCAAGAAGACACCCTCATGGCCCTAACAATGTGAAAATATATGGAAATATGGTATGAGAAAGAACACCAAACAATCGAAAGGATCTAATACATCAGTGTCATTCAGCAGGGCCGAGATGCCAAAGAACACGACATTTAGATACTAAGAGATAGTAGCATTGATCGCATAAATAAGTCAGTCGACTACTCGGTGAAAATGGCCCAAGAACCTCACCAGGAAATCCAATAGAAATGGGTTGAGTGCAAAAAGAGATGGACCAATATCAACTGGGCGATGAGAGACATTGGCCTCCTAGAATTCAACACACTCGATGACTTTGTCGACTTGCACGACATAGTCAAATTACATGCCGAACAAGACTCATCGTCGGATGAAGAGATGAAAAAGTTTGTGAACATAGCGTTGGGACAAGTACAACAGTTCATGGAGCACCCGATCAAGGCTCGGACAATGCTACAAAGTTAAGTGCTAAAGTAGTCAAGTATTGGGCATGGGCACCAACATGTGCAGGGAACTCTTTGTTAAATGGTCAAAGTATGAGAAGAGTCATCCACTCAAGTGAGATCATTCGATGACTCTTAGAAGACTGCAAGATGAAAGAACCATGTGGCAATTTTTTGTTTTTACTTAGCTGCACTTTTGATAGTTATTTTTTGTTAATAATATGTTATAAATAAGAGGATCAACATGTTAGAAAAGGTTGATGGTTTTGGAAAAGACCCTCATTTTTGGATTTGTAAAGAACTATTTTAGAGCTACCTTAATTGAGAAGTCCTTTTTAGGACGAGAGACAAGTTTGAGTTTTTCATCAAAAGCGTGTGTGATTGGATCTAAAGAAGAATTATTTCTAATTTTATCTCATGAATGGATGTTGTAACGTGTAAGAGCCTCTGAATCTGTTGATAATTTATCTGATTCAATATTTTTATAGTTCTTGTGTTTAATGATGAAAAGTAAATCGTTGTGTTAATATGTGATTGATGATTAAAATTAAGGAAACTATTTTTCTTACCATCGTTTATTACATGTATGTTTTCTTCTGATAATCTTATCTCAGTCAATAATTAGAACACCAGTAGGTTAATGTATTAGTAATAAGCTTGTTGTAGGTGTAAGAATCATTGTCTGCATGTTTGAGCATGTGGGTTATCCCAAGCTCAACCTTCTCTAGTATTTAATCTTTCCCACGTTGTTACCCAGTTGGTTTATATAATCTTTTATCTTGTATCGGTCTCACTTATAAGAGAAAATAAAAAAAGAGAAAGTTCAAACTGAAGGAGGAGCTTTCACAAGAAAACATATTGACAATCACTATGTAAATCCCATCGATTAATTGGTCGGATCACAAGATTTGGAGAACCACTCCATCATTAAACGTTGCATATTATAATTGGGCCTTGGTGGCGGGTTTGGTTCCTACTGTTGAGTTAAATTGATTTAGGACCCCTCAATAGAACTGGCGCTAGAAGGAGGGCCTGAAGAATGAATGGATGACAATATTTTTGACACAATATTTCACACAGCTTGTAGATTCAAAACAACCCACATGCATGGCTAGTAATTCTCAATACAACCCACACACATTGAGTACTCCTGAAATGAGTAACTCACCCCATAAAGAGGAAGAACATATATTCCATGAGATGACTTAAACTCTTCCTCACGAGGAGTTTAACTAGTTCAGAAGGATCACAAGAGCTTACGCCTGACAGATCGGAGTGTTTCCCTTAGCTCTGTTACTTCTTAGTAGAAAAAAAGTAAGAAGACTAGTGGTTGATACCCCCAACTAAGTTTTTTTGCACACAATATAAGACCTGATAGATTTCTCCCTCACCAAAATCGAACATCCTCTTAATATAATCCCTAAAACACCAGTCGACAACTTCTCCGAGCCCGACGATTTTTTTGACGAGGAAGGGTTCAAATATGAATGCTCAGTTTTGGGATCAGATGACATGGAATATAAAATCAATCATAATGAAGAAAGGGAAAACCCACCTCAGAATAATCAACCTTGGTTGGCTAGAGATGATATGGCTATCCCTGGACGAGTACATAACCTTCCCCGACATCCAGAGAAGTTACTCCCTAAATTTTACCCTAAACCTCAGGATTGCCCGAAGACCATATCAAAAAATTCATACTAGCTATCAGACTGATGAATGTTCAACATGAAGACGTAGTATGCATGATTTTCACCTATACTTTTGAGAATTCAGCCTCCACATGGTATTTTAACTTACCTGTAGGATCCATAACCCGTTGGACAAATTTTCCAAAAGATTTTTTAGATAAATTTGCAGAAGAAACCACTACAGGAGCCTTGATGGCCGAGTTGTTTGTCGCCACCATGAGTTCAAAGGAGAAGGTTAAAGACTTTAATCAATGGTTCACCACTATCCTAAACAAATTTCAACCCAAATCTAAACCCACTCAGGAGTTGCAAATCAAAGTATATCATAATTCTCTCCCAGCTTCTATTTCCATGTTTGTGAAGAGGGTTTCCAAAACAACCTTAGCTGATAACTTTGAAGAAGAAAAACTGATAGAGTTTCAAATGAAGGGATGTAAAGAATGTCAGGTCTCGTTAGTTAAGAAGGAAGTTCAACCTCCTCCTAAGAGGGGACTCATGTTGACTAGAACCCCATGGAAACAAATAGAACAAGGTCCTAAAAAGGGAAGTGGAGACATAGAATACCTACAATGCATGGTTAACAAGTTGTTGAACGAAATCAAAGACATGAAGAAAAGTGAAGGGGAAGGAAACCGAGGCCAGAGGCCATATAAACCCTTTTTTAAAATAAATCCACCTTTCAAAGCAATTGAACTCCCCAACCAACTTAAATATCGATCTAGGAAATGTATCATTCGACTCTTTCTGTACCTATCACCAAGAGAAACACTTTGAAAGAGACTGCCCACAATGGGTGCATGGCCTGAATTTGATGGCCAATCATTTTCTATATGAGGTTTCCCTAACCAAACAATCAAGCGGCTCAGTTATGAATGTTATTGATCAAGAAGAAGTTGATCCACCAGAAGAAACAATCGTGTTGATATGGGACTCTGACCTACCAATGCCTTCTAATGAACTATTTAAAGTTCAAGAACCACCCACATAAGTCTTGGTTGTGCAAACATGAAGTAGGGGTCAACCTGTCTCAAACGACCTTACTACGGCCCAAACTTTAGGGGGAAAGCAACTCTCGATCACCCGAAAGCACCTATTGTTCCCCGAAGAAATCCTATAAACATCCATACATGAGAATTGCCCAAGCTAGACTACAACATAGTAGGAGACTTGAAAAAGTTGAAGGCAAATATATCGGTCATGGACATGTGTAGAATCCCTCAACAAAAGGACATTATGTTACAAACATTGAAATCAATAGAAAATCTTAGTAAAAGCATTAACCAAGGAGAAAATCTAACCCCCACAGATCTAAGTAATAAACCAACTATGAACAACTGCTCTGAAGATAAGAAGGGAAAACCTTTTGTCCTGCCTTTCCTTTTGACATTTGAAGTCTTCAACAGAAACCTCCATAATTGTTCGGTTGACTCAGGAGCATCCTCCAATGTTATGCCAATGTCTATTTGCAAAACATTAAACACAATCCCTCTCAAAAGAGATAAACATGTAATACAAATAGACAGAACCCAAGTGAAGGTTATGGCAGAGCTCAAAGATGTAATGATCAGAATAGCGACACACCCCAATTTTTTTCAAGTAATTGACATCATTGTAATAGATATCCCATAAGCTTATGGATTTCTACTAAGTTGAGATTGGTCTGAGAAGTTAAACAGATACTTTAGTACAAATTGAGCTCAACTTTAGCTACCATTAAAAGGACACACGAATATGATCATAATCGATAGGGAAATATATCTAAAACACATGGTCACTGACCTGGAAACTCTTAACAAGCCCTCATCGGAAGATTTTCCCGTGCTAGGAAATTATTCTTGTGGCTCCAATTTCAAGAATTTCTTCTCCCTCTCATATGATATCCCTCTTACTAAAAACTTCGAAATGAGTTTTCAAGAAAATTTTCTAACGACAGTGGTGGAAACCCTCTTCTATCAAGAACCAGTGTTATAAATCATGGAACAGATAGGAGGAAAGGAAGAAAGTGGTATAAAAAAGGAAGTTGACGATTTTCGTTCACAAATGTGGACCTTATACTTCGATGGATCTATATTGCAAGAAGGATCAGGGGCAGGGTGCATCCTCATTGACCTAGAAGGTAACTGAAGTTTCTTGTCCTGTAGACTAGAATTTGAATGCACATACATCATTGTCGAGTATGAAGCTCTAGTACAAGGGTTGAAGAAAGCCATATACTTAAACATTAAATAATTGAAAGTTTTCAGAGATTCTAAAATCATTGTTAGACAAGGAACACTATACATTGCAACTCTCCCCACCTAAGGAATTACCAATAGGAAGTGCACAGACTAATATACCATTTTGAAGCCTTCAACATTACAACGATCCCCAGAACAAAGAACACTCTTGTTGATTCTTTGGACACCGCTGCCTCAAGGCTATCACCTCTAGAATACTGTGAAGCCTCTTGGTTCACTGTGGAGCTACTATGAAAACCATTGGTGCCCAATAATATTTCTAATTGGAAGTTCTTTTAAGGATATGAACAGATCATAAAAATTTTGACCAATCAGGATAATTTTAAAGACTTGTCTATTGACAATGAAGTATTCCAGAATAAATTAGCATAAATCGATCCTCATATAGATCAACTGACCGACAAACCAAGGTCTTACATGATACCGAAAGGGGTAGCCAATTTAGAAAATATTTTTGACTTAAGGGAAATATTTAAAGGGTCAAAGAACGCAAAGACGAGGAGTTCTTCTCTCGTGCACAAAAATATAAACCTAGGAACCCCGAAAAATCCCAATAATATAAATATCAACAAGACAGTATCTAGAGAGGAAAGGAAGGCCTATCTCAAACGTTTTAAACAATATCAAGCTTTTTTTTCATGGTCCTACCGAGATCCAAAAACTTATGATACTTGTATTATTCAACACACTATCTCGTTAAATCCTGAAGTGAAACCCTTCCAACAGAAACTCTGGAAGTACCACCCATCCCTCAAGCCTCCCATGTTTCAAGAGTTAAAGAAACTACTAGATGTCAAGATTATCTTCTAGGTTAGAAACCTTGCATGGGTAGAAAATTTGGTTCCTGTGAGGAAAAAGTCTGGGGAAATCCTCCTATGGGTAGATTTCAGAAACCTCAACAGAGCTTCATAAAAGGACAACTACCTAGTCCCACCAATGGAGCAACTCTTGCAAACCGTGTTTGGCTCAAATAATTTCTCCCTGCTGGACAATTTTTCATGTTACAACCAAGTTCTAGTTTCAGAGGAAGACTGTTTGAAGACTACCTTCCGAACCAAGTGGGAACCTTCACTTATAAATGTATGCCCTTTGGGTTAATCAATGTAGGGGAGACCTTCCAAAGGGCCATGGATGTAGCATTCTGGGGACTAGTCAACAAGTCTATAGTAGTCTATTTGGACGACATGACTGTGTATTAAAAAAACAGAGAAGATCATAGTCAACACTTAACTCGGATTTTTGAAAGGTGTAGGAAATATGGTATATCATTAAACCCTAGGAAAACTATTTTTGGTGTCAAGGAAGGTAAATTGCTAGGTCATATTATCTCTCAAGTAGGAATTCGCATAGACCCAGAACATATTAGGGCTATAGCTCAGCTCCCATTACCCCACAACAAAAATGCTATGCAATCCTTCCTTGGGAAAATCAATTTTGTGAGAAAAATCACCCCTAATTTCGATGAAATGATCAAACCCTTACACAAAATGATCTGCAAAGATATTGAATTTAAGTGGGACGATGAACAGAAAAGTGTTTTCAGCAATAATAAGACTGCAATATCTCAAGACCAAGTGTTGCAAAGTTTTGATTTTAGCAAAGATTTCTTCCTCTATACTTTTTCCTTTGACCAATCATTAGTTGCAATACTGACTCATAAGGATTATGACAACAATGAGGCCCTGATATCATTTATGAGAACCAATCTCCAAGGGGTCGAACTAAATTACCCTTCTATAGACAAGCAAGCTTATCCAGTATACAAGGCAGTGAAACACTTCAGATCTTACATCCTAAAAAACTATACCAAAGTCTTTGTGCCTCACCCTGTAGTCCAATCTCTATTCACTCAACAGGAGATGGGGGAAAGAAGAGGAAACTGGATGGAAGTAGTCCAAGAATTTTATATATATATAAAACCTACTAAACTAGTTAAGGGACAAGGGTTATGGAAACTGGCAACTGAAGCCCAGGACCAAGTAAATGAAGACCCTGGGTGGGATAATTAATTGGAATTATGGTGTGGTGAAGCTTCATACGTCTCCCCAGGGCAAGAGTATTGGTATGAGAAACTGGCTTATCTCTTGCATCATGGGACTTGCCTAGAAAACCTGAATCCTAGGGAAAGGAGAGCCCTCAAGTTAAAATCAACATAATATCTCCTCATCAATTATGTGCTTTTCTGTGTTAATTATGATGGGGTACTTTTAATATGTCTAGAACGTGAAGATGCAGACAAAGTTCTGAAGGATCTTCATGATGGTCCTGCAGGTGGACATTTAGCAGGAAACACCATTGCTCATAAAGTACTGAGAGTCATCTATTATTGGCCTACTCTATTCAAGGGTGCTCACACATATGTTAGGAACTATAAAACTTTTCAAATAAGGGTGGGGAGGGAAAATGGAGAAGTTGTCCCACTCCAACCTGTGGTCGTTTCCGGGCAATTCAAGAAATGGGGGTTAGATATCATAGGAGAAATTACACAAAATTGTTCAAAACAACATAGATACATACTAACTGCCACTGATTGTTTCACGAAATGGGTAGAGGCCATCCCTCTGACTCATGTAAACGAAAAGGTGGTGATCCAATTCATAGAACAACATCTGATCACAAGGTTCAATGTGCCCTCTGTCCTTGTTTTTGATAATGCCTCTTAATTTTATTCCACCCTATTAATAGAGTTTTCTCTAGATAAAGGGATCATAATTAGATAATCTACAAACTACTATCCATAGGGAAACAAAGTGGCAGAATCAACCAATAAGAACCTAGTAAGGATATTAAAAAAAACAGTTGCAGACAATCAGAGGAATTGACACAGATCACTCCATAACACTTTATGGGATGATAGAGTAACACCCAAGAAAGCTATAGGAAATTCACAATACTTCCTGGTATACGGACAGGAAGCCATTCTCTTGAATGGGTTGTATCTTCCATCTCTTCAAATTGCTCAGGATTCTAGAGGACAACCCTCATCAGTTATACAATAAAGAATTGATACCCTCCTCATGTTGGAAGAAGAAAGGGAGAAATAAAAATAAAAATTCATAGCTCATCAGTAGATAGTTAAAAGGTAGTTTGATAAGCATAAGGCCAAAGAGAAGAATTTTGAAGTAGGAGACTTGGTACTAAAATGGGACAGAGCAAATGAGCCAAAGGGAAAACATTCCAAGTTTCAGAATCTATGGCTCAGACCTTTTCAGGTAGCCGAGAAAATTGGGGTAGGCATGTATCGGTTGAAAAATATGAGGGGGGGAACTAATGCCCTCCCGGTGAATGGCCAAGCCCTAAAACAATACTTTCATTAAAAAAAAAATGTGTGTGTATGTGTTTTCATGATGTTTTTTTTTTAGGAATGCTAACTGCAGAATGCTTTTTTTGTTTATGTTTCTTTCTATAGTACTTATGGTATTTTGAAGATTGTGTTTAGCAATATAGTGTTTGACCTCAATTCATGCGATATGAGGAACTATGCTCTTGAATCATCGCTCACATACAACACAAGAAGCGTTGGGATACCGAGAGTTGTTTTAAATGGTTTTCTATCTAACTTGGAAATGAACAACCTTGGGAAAATGATGAAGTGTCTGCCTAGTGGTTTGGTAAAACCTTAAGGGAAAGGTGGTAAGTTGGAGAGGAATACGTGTACCTCAAATATAGATCTAGAAAAAAAATCACCTTAACCATCTCATTTTGCAAATAACAGGCATTCTCCTCTCCCACTCGCTTAGGGAATTCTACCGAAAGAAAATCAACCATATGAAATGAGTGCATAGTAGGAGAGGGTATGCAGATAACTC
This sequence comes from Picea engelmannii, assembly GCA_009831015.1. Taxonomy (NCBI): domain Eukaryota; kingdom Viridiplantae; phylum Streptophyta; class Pinopsida; order Pinales; family Pinaceae; genus Picea; species Picea engelmannii. Next base: position 255,205 of record ML782840.1, read on the forward strand.
TGTCGGGGCTATGGACACTTGCTGGTAGTGGATCAAGGTTTGTGATGTCAGGGTGACTCTGTTGGGGCTATGGATGCTCGCTGGCAGCAGAGCAACACCGTAGAAAGTGAATAAGGATAACTAAAGGGCCTGGGGCTAGTGAATGTTTTACTCAGCTCTTTTTAAAAGGGGATTTAGTTAGGGTTACAGGAAATGAAGGTGGAATAAAGGTTGAAAACCCCATAGGCGGGCCCGGATGCATCAACTGGGGAATTTCAAATTTAAGGATAAAAGAGGCTCTGATAAAAACCAGTTAAGTTTTTAACCAACTTTTGCATCAGTTGAGCCTGACGTAGGAACATAGATTATGATTTCTCCCAGTAAGTCGCCATTTGCTGAGCACTCAACATACCCTAAAAAGCCTATGTCAATTTTTTTATTTTTTGGGTACCACTTGATCTCCTGCACTGTTTGATTAGATTTCTCTTTTGAAAAATGTTTTGTCTTTGCTTATTTTCATAACTCTCATCACCTATTTAGGTTTTCTTGAACTTATGAAACCTCGTGACTAAAAATACCTTAATGCCTGAATAAAGAATTGACATCCAAACACTTCACTGAACACGCTCATGGTAGGCATCGGAAGGAATTCAAAGAAGGAAAAAGAACCACTCTGAAAACCTCAGTCGTCGAGTGTCAATTTCCATCGGCATCGACAAAAGGAAGTTTTGGTTTGCGCATAAAGATATCTTCAATAGCTTATTCCCCTTCGGCATCAGTAAAATGTAGTATGGGACAAGCTTTAACGAAGAACAAAAATACATCGCTGACAGTCGATGCCCGATGTGCTTATCGGAATCGAGGAAAACAAAGAAGGATTGCAACAAACATTATGAACGCGATAAAAGTTATTCTTGATTGTCGATCACCGATGCGTTTTTGGCATCGAGAATTTTTCAAGGGAATTGATCCGAAGGTGCTTTGATACTTTTATCGTCGATAGCTGATCCTAGGCACTTTTTGGAATCGACAAACTAAGGTTTTCTTTAAAATGAATAAATTAAGGAAAATACCAACTCTGATTAAGAAAAGAGAATTAATTCATCGGTCTTTAGTGCCATGTATCTTTACCAGGTAAGAGGGTCATACGTCTAGTTCTATCCCAAGTTATCCTTGGCCCCCTAAGTCCAAGTCACACCTTCGAGTAAGCATTGTCGTGTCAGCAATGTATGGTAAAATCGATCGGCATCGAAACTTTTAGCAGGAGGTTATCAACGAAACCGTTCATAGCACACCCCCAATCCCTGATCCACCCACTGAGAGAGCGACACGATGGGACGTTTTAGCATTAGATACGATCATATTTTGAGCATTTAAGGAGCTAATTAATACCCAATCTCGCATTAGTTTCTACCTCGTGTGCCAATCAAATATGCCATTTAAAATCACCGATAGACCACATTACCACCCGCGCCTCCGTTGTCAACCCATGATGAATTTAAGTTATAGAGATTCAACGGCAAATTCGTTAAAATTTCACTCATAACCCACATTGGATGGCTGATGCGACACAGTAAGATATTCCCTATTTAAATTCTCTTGAGCCATTGTAAACGAAATCATTTTGCGCATAAGACAATTCTGGAGCATCTGAAGGAGCAAGACAAGAGACTCAACGGCTATATCAACTCGGTGATTATCAAAATAACCAGGTTTTAACAAGCTCCAGAGGTATGTATCTAAGTCTATAAATTTTACATGGCTATATTTCATATGTTTTGATCCAGTTTTTGTTTTTACACAGTCTCTGAATTTTTTTTTTGAGTTGCAGGAGCAATGTCGTCAAGAAAACAAGCTATTAGACGATCGTCGAGGGAACTCTAACATACCCAACCACCCACAGGTCGGGGTACGCTACCTTTAAGCCCACCCTTGGACTTATTTCTTTTACCGATACCTTTTTTTAAATTTAAGGATGCATAAAAGAAAAGAATTTAACGACATGAACAACAATATCTTACAAGCATGCATAATCTAAGATTTAGTTAAACTATAATTAAAATACACAGTGGAATAAATTCATACATAGATAATAATATCACAACAAAGACAACTTATCTTTATAAAAAGGTGACACCAACTGGATGCAGACCAAGGACGTTCCACCCAACCGTAGACACCACTGCTCCAAATCTCAACAATGGTGTCACCCCCGAGCCAAGGCTATGAATCCACAAGAATGGTTCCAGAGTGTACTTGGGTTCCCAAACCAATCAGCTCTCAATATCTCACAGCTTTCCCAACACCCACAACAATCCAAGTACCTATCTCTCTTCCACCCAGCCTGTACCACCCAAGAGAATGGACCTCCACCCCTATCTGCCACGTAGTCCCTCAGGCAGTCCTTCTCCTTTTTCTAGGGCCTCCAGCACAGCTAGTCCAGAATCTCAATGTTGGAACTCTCGGGACTCGTAGTTGTGAGAAAAATAAGGAAAATGCTAACACATCTCAAACATGCAGGCATCTAGTCATAGTTGGATCACACCAACAACCACTACAGCCCACCATACTGTGGCTAATTCCTCAGCAGTTCGGTTCCCCTTTTCCAAGCCAAGACACAGATGAGGATGGATCAATGAATGGGTAAGTGGGTACATGAAAGTGCATGAGGGAAATGAATGGACGTACAAGAAATCAACGAACAAGCCATCAGTTGAACCCCCTCATCAGACCAGAGGCAGGTTTAAGTAACTTCCTGGGGAATCAAGAACCTCCTGGCCTTCCCCAAGAAGCTCACGTAACTGATCTCCTCCTTTAGGAAAAAAGGTTAATTAACATAGGAATAAACATATATCCCCTCAATCCCCCTCTCTTGTGGAATAATATCCCCCTATAACTCTAGTCCTTGTTCGACTAGTAGCCAGCCATGTATTTATTATTAATAATGATAAAAAAAACATTACATGTCTTAGGCACACTGGCCTTTTAATATTTTTTGGGGCACCCTAGCCTCTCAACATTGTAACAATACATTATTTAGAATAGGGGCTCAAAACCAGGGGTGTTACATCCCCTCCCCCTTATTTTGGCACTGTCCTTGGTGCATATACAAAATAGAGATCAAAATATCAAATTTATTCCAAAACGATATGGGTACTCTGCTCGCATGGCATGTTTATGCTCCCAAGTAGCATCTTCAGGACTGTAGTAGGTCCACTAAACTTTTACCAGCTCTATAACTCGATTCCAGATCATTTTGACTTTTTTGTCCAATACCCGCACTGGATGAACTTGTAAGTCTCCCTCCTCTACGTGAATCAGATGTGAATCAATAACATGGTTAGGATCATGTACATATTTCTTTAGTAAATATACATGAAATACATTATGCACATTCATGAAAGAAGGCAATGCAAGCATGTATGCAACTGGCCCTATTATTTCCAATATTTCAATTGGACCAAAGAATTTGGATGCCATCTTTGTACAACTACACAATTTCAAAGAGATTTTCTTGGGTTTCACTTTCAAAAGTACATGCTCCCCTACTTTAAATTCTCTAGTTGTCCTATTCTTGTCTACATAAATTTTTTGTCTATCCTGAGCTGCCTTTAAATTTTGCTTGATCTTGATCACCTGGTCTTCCATGTCCTAGAGCAACTCCGACCCAAGTACCACTCTATCTGCTTGGTTGTCCCAGCTTACTGGAGTATCACATTTCTTACCATACAAGGATTCAAATGGGATCATTCTCAATGAATCTTGATACCCATTATTATATCCAAACTCAACCAAGTGTAAGTAATCTTCCCACTTAGATGGCTTATCCATCACATACATTCTCAGCATGTCTTCAATTATTCGATTGACCCTCTCTGTTTTCCCATCTATCTGGGGATGATATGCTTTGCTAAATTTTATATTTGTGCCAAATCATTTAATGATATGAAAATAGAAGGCTGACTTGTTATGCTATGCAAGCACCCTCTACCTCATTAAATAAAACCTTAATAGGACCTTGCTTCATGTGTTTAAAATGTGCAAGAGGGTTTATGTGTTTAAGTTCTTGCTTCTTCTTGTTAATGTTCATGTGAGGAAATGATCTTTTAAAAGATTAAATATGTGCTATAAACAAATACACAGCAATGTAAAGTGCAGCAAATAACACAACAAACTCACAACAATAGCAAGATGATAATGGAGTTCACCCCTCTCTGGGCTACATCTCCTTGAGCCTCCTTCAATGGACTTGGGTCTTTGGGATTAGTTTGTCAAATATCTTTTAAAAGCTGCTTCTAAACTCCAATGGATTTACAGGTTGTACCATTGGGTTTAGAATACATAAAAACCCCAACTTTGACTGTAAAAACTCTGCAAATGGACAATGGCTCATCCAACAATGACCTCTTCTACAAGTGGCCTCCAAGCTTCCCTGAGCTTCAATGGAGAAAAAATACCTGCAGAAGTCCTCCAATGGATCTGAAACCTATCCCAATGTGTTCAGAGCTTAATAAACAGTCAGAAATGACTATTCAGTCTCAAAAAATGGATATATGCTCATCCCAACAATGCCTCAAACAATGAGGGCTTTAAGGCTCCTGAAGCTTCCTCAAACTTAAAAAGTGAAAAAACCTGCAAATGGGCTCTTCAAATGCCTGTGAAAACCTCACCAATGGACTCAGAACGTCCAAAAACCCCTAGCTGGGCTTTTACAGCTCCTCATTTGGCCAAAAATTGAAGAAGTTATGGCTTCTGCCATTTTTCCCCTTTGGCTTGTTGTCTCCTGTTCGCCATTTCGCACCTGTCCAGAATGAAAACCCAGCACTGAGCGTTTTCGCGTCCAAAACTCAGCACACCACGTGCGCCCCGCTATTGGTGTCAAAATGTCTAATGTTTAGGGAACTAAGCCCCCGAATCCCGGAGGTGATGGGCGCATGAGGCCATGTGGCCAAGTTCCCCGTGCACCAAAAGGGCTACGTTGCAAGGTTAACTCCAATGTTGGCAGGTGGCAGGCGCAAGTTTGAATAACCATTTCACAAACCAAAACGAAACCCACGCGCATATACCACAATTTGGTCACATGTTTGAACAAAACCACAGGTTATAACCGGAGCTGGACTCCAATTACAAATGTGCGCCATTTATTATAATGTTTGATCATAGTTTTAACGCATAAAACTTTGACTCCATTTGAAATGCCCCCCGCGCGCAATTTCATTGTTATATGGTCACATGTTAACGCAATATGACCGCGGGTCATATTTGCAACACCCTCCGGCGCCATACAAGACCAAAGGAACGGTCATATCATTACATAATAGAACCGGGGGTCTCATTTAACACCGCGCGATATATTATAAAAGGGTTACAATGGAATATAACCAAACCGCGCGCCAATGTTTAAATATTGGTCATATGTATACGAATGGGACCACGGGTCCAATTAAAAATTCTCCCGCGCGCCAAATGAAACAGGGGTATGGTCGTATGTGAAAAGCGGGTGACCGGGGGCTGGGGCTTAGCCCCGGCCCTAACCCCCGCGCCGACCAAACCATAATTTGTATTCAAATATAATATATTACCTACCCATTGTAAGAACCATCCTGTGGTCCAACATTCGGGCGGCCCATGCGAAGTCTTTGGCTTATGAGGAGGTCCGGGGGTCGAACCCTGCGGCCTCCATAACTTTTATAACATAACCAAATTGAACAAAATTGAAGGGACACGTGGCGCCCATGGATTGGGCCACGTGTCTCTTTATTATTTGTCATAAATCGGACACGTGTCATTCCGCTATTCGCCAACCTCAACCAATGAAATTGCGCCACGTCAACTCACCACTTGTTAACCGCCGATTAGCCCACATCATCGTACGGTCGCCACGTCAAATGATGACGTCATCAGGTGCCACATGTCACCCATCCAGTGGTGACACGTGTCACTTCTGAATTGGTCAAACTGTGTGCCAAAATTTCCAAAACCGCATGACACGTGGCATCACCTGGAGTCCCCACGTGTCCTGTACGGACATGCCACATCAGCACTATACGGCCCTGCCATGTGGCCGTATGGACTGTATGGATAGGTACAGTCAGCATCAAATTTTTGCCTGTTTGGCTCGGTGAACAGACCTCGATAACTTCTCCATACAGACTCTATTTGCGAAAATAAATATACCGCCGGAATCAGGAGAACGAGACGGACGCAATGGCACCATTTTCGTCGCATTCCGAGCACTTTGAAAATTGAGCAAATTTTAGACCCCTGGTCCAGATTCTGATCATTTAAACAATCCCCTCCATAAATTGGAGGTAAACTTTGTATCTCTGTCTAAGACGATTGTCTTAGGTAGCCCATGCAACCTAGCAATTTCTTTCATGAAAAATTATGCAATATTATTCATTGTATGTGTTGTCTTCATAGGCACAAAATGAGCATCCTTTGTTAATTTTTCAACCACCACCATGATTGAATATTGTTTCTTATTCATTTTGGGTAATCCTGTGATGAAATTCATGGTGATCACTTCCCATTTATTCTTTGCAATTGGCAATGGCTGCAGCAAACCCGCTAGGTGCATTTTCTCAGCCTTCACCTTCTCACATTCCATACATCGAGTGATGTAATCGACAACATCCTTCTTCATTCCCTGCCAAAAGAATTGGCTTATTACTGCTATATTTTTTTTCTAGTAACCGGGATGTCCAGCATAAGGATCATCATGCATTTCCTTTAGTACCAAATTCCTCATTTCTCCATAACTAGGAACATAGATTATGTTTTTATGCATCAGTAATCCGTCTTCCTTTATCTCATACTCCTTTATTTTTTGTTGCACATCTCCTTACTGTAAGTTTTCCTTTACCTGTAGGTAATGTTGGTATGTAACAAGACCATCTAAAATTCTTCTCTTCAAGTCTAACTAATGCATACTGACAGCAGTAGCATGCATGAGATGCACTCTTCTACTAAGTGCATTGGAAACTTTATTCTCCTTTCCCTTGATATGCTTGATATCGAATTCATATTCACTTAAAAATTACATCCATCTTGTTTGCCTGGCATTCAATGTTGTTTGTTCAAAAATATACTTCAGGCCAATGTAGTCTGTCCTTAATTCGAATTTCTTCCCCGTGAGATAATGCCTCCACATCCTCAAGGCATGAACAATGGCAACAAGTTCCAAGTCATGTGTGGCATAGTTCCTCTCATGTTCGTTAATATTTCTAGACTCATATCCAATGGCATGCCCATTTTGTGTGAGGAATTCCCCAAGTCCTTCCTTACATCCGTCTGTACATACCACAAAAATTTCATTTGGGTCAACAATATTTAACATAGGTGCACTAGTAAGTAATTCCTTCAACAAATTTAAATTATTTTCACACTTGAGTGTACATTCAAATTTAGTTCCCTTCTTTTGCAAAGAAGTGATGGAATGAGAAATCTTAGAGAACCCTACTATGAACCTTCTGTAGTAGCCAGCTAATCCCATAAAATATCTGACGTCTAACACATTTTTGGGTGTTGGCCATCCCCTAATGGCTTCGATCTTCTCTGGATCTATTTCTATGCCCTGCTTTGAAATAATGTGTCCCAAGTAATGGATCTGCTTTTGATAAAAATAACACTTACTCAACTTGGAATACAACTGATGTTCTCTCAGTACTTGCAACACCAGTCTTAAGTGATGTTCATGCTCCTCTTCAGACTTAGAATAGATAAGTATGTCATCCAGGAATACTATGACAAACTTATCCAAATAATTCTCGAATATGTCATTCATTAAGCACATGAAGACAGTTGGTGCATTGGTCAGTACAAATGGCAGCACTACAAATTCATAATGCCCATACCTGGTCCTAAAGGTTGTCTTATGAATGTATTCTTCCTTGATTCTTACCTGATGGTATCCTACCCTTAGGTCAATCTTTGAAAATATCTTTTCTCCTCTTAGTTGATTAAAGAGGTCATCAATTCAGGGTAGAGGATACTTGTTCTTTATAGTGTACTTGTTCAGCTATCGAAAGTCAATACACAGCCTCAAGGTTCCATCCTTCTTTTTCACAAAAGGTACTAGTTCTCCCCAAGGTGAAACACTTGGACGTATGTACCTTTTCTTAAACAATTCCTCCAACTGCATTTGTAATTATTTTAACTCTAGTGTGTTCATTCTCTAAGGTGTTTTTGACACCAGGGCAGCTCCTGGCACTAAATAAATTGAGAAATCTATGTCCCTTCTTGGTGGAAATCTGGGTATTTCTTAGAATACATATTCAAATTCCGATAGTACCGAGAAATATTAAAGGCTTAGCCCATTTGTATTATCTGTCTCTTCCACATGAGTTGCATAGAATTGACATACTTTCCTAAAACATCTTTTTAGTTGTAAGGATGAAATCTCCCTTATAGAGATGGGTCTTGGAACTCCTTTCACAGTGCTCTGTTTTCCATTTCCATCAAGACATGTAAATTTCCTGTTATGACAATCTAGGACATCATGATGCTTTTCCAACCAATCCATTCCAATCATAATATCATAAGACCCCAATGGTATGATATTTAGATCAATACTATTATACATGCCATTAAGACTTATGGACCAACTTCTAACCATAACATGGATTCTTCTTTTGGTTCCAGTGGCTAACTGAACCAAACTTTCTTTTCCAAGTTTACATTTCTCCAAATCTAATCTATCCACTATCTTAGTATTAATGTAGCAATGACTTGCTCTTGAATCAATCAAAATAGCAACAGGATGATTTATGATCTTACCTTCCACCACGATCATATTGGACTGGTACTCTACTTGTCAATCATTTAAAGCTGCATAGATTCTTCCCATATCTTCAACTATTGTAGCTTCTTGGATGTTGTTCACAGTCTTCACTCTATCCTTTTTTTGTGGGCAATCCTTGTACATATGATCTTCCTTGCATCCCCAACATTGGATTGGTGGTCTTCACCTTTTCCCCAAGAAATGTTCTTTCTTGAAATCTCCCTTAGCATACTGATCTTGATGATTTCTATTAGGCTCATTCCTACTGAAGGGAGGTTTGAATCCTTTCCTCCTCTGATCAAAATTCACATTTTTCTTGTCCTTCCAAGATTTCTGTAGAGATTCTCTTCCCTGGCCTTGCTCATATAGGTATTTAGCCTTCCTAATGGCTTCAGTCAAGGTCTTGGGTTCATCATACTTGATATTTTCCTTAAAAAAAGGCTAGCAGTCCACTTAGAAATATTTGTATTTTCACTTTCTCATCACCAATGAACTTGACATACTTTAACAATCCCAAGAACTTCTTCTCGTACTCTGCCATAGTCATTCTTCCCAACATAAGTTCAAATAACTCCTACATTTTTCTGTCATAGAAATGCTCTGAGAGGTACTCCTTCTGGAAGTACTTCTTGAACTACTTTCAAGTGATCCTACTTTCATTAACATGTTCCACTTGCTTCAGTTGGTCCCACCACATTGCAGCTTTCCCATGTAAATGGTAGGTGGAAATCCTAGCTTCCAGGTTGGATTAATAGTTATGTAACTGAAAATATCTCTTGAGCCCAAGAAACCATGCTTTGGCATCATCTTCCCTTTCTCTTTCACCCTCAAAGGAAGGTGGCTTGAGATTCCTTGGATCTCCTTGCAAACTATCTACCTCTTGTTTTCTTCTTTGGTGTCTGATAGGAGACACCTCTAGACTACTTACGGGATCATCCGATGCATAAAAATTTCTTTTTGAGTAAGGAGGTGAGTGGCGTCCATGAGCTTTGCTAGCACTTCTGGAATAACCAACTCTTCCATGATCATCCCTTCTGTTTTCACTTGAAACTGAATTGGGTTGCATGCAAATCAATCTCGAGGCAACCTCGAACCACTTTGGATTGGAAGCTGCCCCTCCCAACCCGAGAGGGATCTCTCGAAAAATGTCACAATATGATCTTCAGTAAGCGTGAAATGGTGGGCAGATTTATGGGTAAATGATAGTTTTGGATTTTTAAAGTTTGGGGGTTGGACTAGGGAAATAGTCCATTGGGCATGGAGTCAAGTGAAAACTAAAGAAAGAAGATAATAGTAGTGATCGTATAACTTGCGGAAAATGAGGCAAAGTAAGTTTATCTTTCATCAATTGATAATCATGATGCGGTAGCAGAAAAAGAAAAGAAAAGACCATCACAGTGAAAGCATCCATCAAGGATGAATTTTCACTACAACTTTAGAGGAAAAGAAACAAACGTTGATAACTAGATGTAGAGCACTTATCTCGAACGAATTCTGATCAGTCACCATAAAAACATAACACATATATATCAACTGTGGGTAAGGAGCATATAAAATGAATTCCAAACAAATTTAACACAGCTGAAAGAGGAAGAGATAAACAATATGATAATGACAACAAGGAAAACATACTGAAAGAATCGACCGTGATGAATCTCACAGTCTCAAGTAAATATGTCTTCCATATTACTCCAATTCGGATTTACAAATTAAATCAACATACAAAGGAACCCCTCTTCCAAAGAGGTTTTCCCCAGCTCGCCCCCCGCGCCTCATTCGTTGGCCTCCTCGAACGATTATTTAACTACTCTCACCCTCTCGATCCATTACATAACTCCTAACTCAACGTTTACAAGAAGTAATCTAAAAGAAATTTATGTTTGTTTCTAGAAATATGAAACGGTTTGTCTTCTGGAATTTTGCAACTGCCAAATGCTTTGCCAGCTCTTTGAACCGTTACTAATCATTTTGAAAAGTGGTGTATGGATGATCCCTTAAGCGAGGATCAACAACATCCATGATCCTTCCCTGCTCCCCTTGGTTAAGCACATGTATGGGAAGATTTTCCTCCTCAGGTTCCCTATTGAAATCAATGGCCTTCTGCGACGTCACCAGTTCAAGCAAAACTGCACCGAAATTGTCCATGTCACTCTTATCAGTGAGCTGATACTTTTTGTAATACTCGGGATCCAATTTCATCTCTGTAACTTCTACATGATTAATGGATTTCCCATATATTTCTAGTGACTTCGGAACAACCCTTTCATTTTTATTGATATCAATAGACTCCATACCATCCCTGCAAACTCTTGGATACTCCATCAAAGTTTGATGATCATTATCATACCTATGATGATTAATCCGCTTCTTACATCCCTTTGCTCGAATCATTTCACCGAGCTTAGCCTGTGCTCGCGCATGGGAATTAAGCCCATGCTCATCACGTCTTCTGAATAAGGTAGTTACATTCTCCTTCAAGTCGTCCTCGGTCGGAGTAAACTTGAGCTTCATACCAGAAACCAAACTGTTGTAATCAGAATATTTATTTAGGAATGGAACTTAAATAGTACTATCTCCAGAATCCTCATCTTCACTTGATAAACCTACACCACAAAAGTTCTCTGCATCGGCTTCAATGGACGATAGACTCAATATACAGCTATAGAAAAATGCAGAACACTTTCTTCCATAACCCTTCTTCGAAGCCGGATCCTCCATAACTTCGTAAACCTCCTTCTTCAACTCTTCGAAATCACCAGAATCCTCTCTTTTTAGAACATTATATAGTGTAGCTTTCTCTATGGTGTTGAAACTTTTCGGCACATAACAGACCCGGGATTTATATGGATCTGCATTAATTTTGTTCGTTTTCTTGACGTCTTGTAGGTATTTTCTTTGGAAACCTCCGGGAAAATCCCAGCTACAATTGTTGTCGAGTTTATGTGTTTTCACAAAATTAGAAGCCTTCTTCAAGATGATACATTTTTTATTCGACCGCACATACGGACTAGTCTTTATTCTTGTTCTGCAGCTACACCCTGTCGATATTCTCGCTTCAACTAATGTACTCGAAGGTCGATGAATTTTACCTGGTGTGCGTTTGATTCTTCTCCTCGATTCAATCTGAATCCCTTATTTTGATTTTTCTTTGCTTCGGGAATGCGAACGTCTGAACCAACCCTGTAGTTAAAGATAGGAGAAGTATAAACCCCTTCTGAAAATCCCTGGGAAGAGGCAAACTTGTAGTAATCACTCCTTGGCAGGCTAATTGTGCGTTGAATATCTATTGCAATTGGCTTGTCCTCGGGATGAAGAGGCCTCTAATTAGTTGTTCTAACAATGTCTCTGAGCTTGTAAAACCACCACTGTGGCATCACATGAGAAATTCTGAACTTTGATCTCCTCACACTCTTAGAACATCAATACAAACTTGTATTTGAAGTCGATATATCATGCGCGGAGAGCTTTCAAATTTCTCGAACTGTCCATCTCGATTACGAACTCTAATTCTCTCTTGTATCTTACAACAGTGAAGTCCAATCTCAAATACCTTGAAGTGGCAATCTCAATTGCTGACTTTCCAACTCCCCCTTCAACCCATTTACTTCTATCCCGAAATCGAACAGAAAGGAAACATTAGGGCCCCTCAAAGTCTGAAATATCTATATCAGATTTTCAAAAAAGAAGTTACAGACCATTCTAAGATTCCACTAAAGATTAGGCGTGATACCCTGAGCAGAGTGGGGACAACCTGCAATAATTTGGCATAGATAGCTATGATGGCCTCAAATTGTAGCCATGGTATAGATATGTGTTACATTTATTTAATAGCTAGGAAGTTTTACAATTACGAGATTGATATCATAGAAAGGTAGGAGGTGTCTTTTATGCCGGAAGGATGCTCTTTGTATGTAATTTAATAAGCACCGAAAATAGGTAAAATACAGCCTGCCTGGTGTTTGGTGGATAGTTGAAAAATTTGAGCGAAAGTGCCTCAGTTTAATCGGAAATTTTCAATATCTCTTACAACACCTTCTTTCATGGCACCTACCTTCTTCCTCTTGTCTTGAGTTTGATCCCTTCTTTGTTTGTCTTTGCAATTGATTTAAGCTCTACAAAACTTGATCATTTATCTGACTTTTCTCTCTCATCAGTCTCTCATTGTCTGCTTTGTAGCTCTACACTTCCATATTCAAGCTTCTTACCATTTCTATTAATGTTTCTTGCTCTCCTTTTCCCTTGCATCCATTGGACTCTGTCTCTGCATTCCCAACTCTGGTATTCTGGCCTTCGACATCCTTATGATTACTGGAGGATCCCTTGCCTTCTTCCATTTCCTCAATACACATATTGAGTTGATATGCTTAAACCCCTTAATTCTGCAAAATGTGCAAGTGATCATTTTGTTAGAATTATGCATACACTAAAAAAAATTGTCAAACCATGATACATGTCTCTTTCCTTTTTTGTTCATGGATATCATATCCCCATTCTTCGAAAATAATAGTGTCATGTTATCCTTGGCTGACACAGAATTTCATCTTGTGCAGGTGCTTCCTTCAAACCACCTTCCCAGGTGACCACGACTAGAAACCGTGGCTAAATCCTTCCTTATCACTTTTCTATATCGAAGACAACTAATTCGGCCCTTAGCCCTCCTTCCCTTGGCTCTCAATTTGCATATGGCCATGACCATGACCCTGCGCTTAACTTAAAAAGTGCTTGTCCAGAGCTTCGGGACTTCAAAAATTTCAGCCAGGACTGGATCAACGGTCCTTTTCCTCTTTCACGATCAAGAATCAAGATCCACTTCAGGACTCTGTGCTTCATGAGTCTCAACTTTCCTCGCTTGCCTCCTCCCATAAAGCTTTTACCTGGAGTTCATGATCTGTCGACAGGTGTACTCTCATAGATTAGTGGTTGTGAATCACTTCAGCTCTTTGGGCTTTAGAAGTTTCAAAACTTTCCTCCTTCACTTTCTCCCGGAGTGCTTTCACCCTCGACGATCCTTTGACGCGCGTCTTTTGGAATCAACGATCAATATGTACTCTGGCCTTCAGGAGATTTTGACCCAATGTAACCTGTCACATATTTCCCCACTAGAGTGCCTACTCTCTAGACTGCACGATTTGTCGCCACGTGGAGAAATACTGGAAGGCGTACACGTGGCCCAATCAGGCGGGTGCCACATGTCATGTTCTAACTAACTTTTCAATACTCCAAATGCCCAAAACTTACTGACGCATGGCACACATATCATGTGTCCACATCATCCCAGGTGACATTTGCAATCCACGTCACTTCGGGAATTCCAGGATTCACATCACCTCTAGGTGACATCATCATGCCCTATCACTTTGACTCTTCAGGCTTCGAGACTTTGGGAGTTATACTATCACACTTCCAATTTTTCTAAACTCTGAATTCTTGAACTGGCTAATCTGTCGCCATGTGTCCTCATGGATTCGATGACTAAGATTCACTTCAGATCTTCACCCGAAGTCCATGGATCGTCACCATGTGTCCTCCTTAATCTGACGGTTTAGGATTACTTCGGGTCTTCGGACTTCGAAAATCTCAAATTTCAAAATTTATTTGGGCCCACTGGCTTTTACCGAAGCCCTGGATCTGGTGACGCATGGATATCAGTAGATCAATGGCTGAGATCCTTTTGGGTCTTTGGGTTTCAAAAATCTCAAACTTCAAACCTCCTCGAAGTACATGGGATTCTGCCACATGTCCCCTTGAATCGGATGGTTGAGGCTTGCTTCAGGCCTCCGTCTCTCCGGGCTTCAGGAATCTCAATTCTAAATTTCTCCTTGCTCGCTCTTTCTTGGAGTTCTTTCACCCAGAGCACACAATCGATTGACACATTTCCTTCTATGGATCGATGATCCCCATCTACTTTGGCTATTCAGAGTTTCAATGATCGAGCACTAGAAAGTCACATCACTACATGCCTTTCAATTTGTGAGGGAACGCATCGACGGTTTGGAGGAACCCACTTTTCACCCTGCAATTCTCCTAATGCTGACACATAACCCCTTGGTGAAACCGTGGTTTGGATTGCGGGACCACCTTGGGAAATTATCTCCTGTGCAACTTGGTTCCCCGCAATGCCTCATGTCCGTTGATCTCACTCTCCAATGGGATATGACAGTTGTGACCTTAGCCCTTGCTTCCTTTTCATCGAACGATCCTTGTTCACCTATCCTTCAATCCAATGATCCTGGATCTCTCTTGATCCTATAGTGGTGATCTCTCCCGAATTTGAAGGGGGATGGTCACAATCCTTCGAACCCATTACAAAGGATATCTGACGATATAACTTCTGCATAGGTTCTGCAACACCATTCCTCCTGAGCTTTTCAACTTCACGGTCATAATTTGATCTATAACCACAAGACTCTGGACAACAGACCCGGCCTATACTAGCCCAGTGTTTCAACCAGTAGTTATGATACCAAAATGTAACATACCCATCCACCCACAAGCTGGGGTATGCTACCTTCAATTCCGCCCTTGAACTTCTTTCTTTTACCGATACCTTTTTTAAAATTTAAGGATGCATAAAAGAAAAGAATTTAACGACATGCACAACAATATCTTGCAAGCATGCATAATCTAAGATTTAGTTAAATGATAATTAAAATACACAATGGAATACATTCATACACAGATAATAATATCACAAAAAAAAGCACTTATCTTTATAAAAAGGCGACACCAATTGGCTGCAGACCAAGGATGTTACACCCAACCGTACACAACAATGCTCCAAATCTAAACAACAGTGTCACCCCTAAGCCAGGGCTATGAATCCACAAGGACGGTTCCAGAGTATACTTGAGTTCCCAAACCATGAAGCTCTCAAGCTCTCACAGGTTTCCCAACACCCACAACAATCCAAGTACCCATCTCTCTTCCACCCAGCCTGTACCACCCAAGATAATGGACCTCCACCCTTCTCTTCCATGCAGTCCCTCAGGCAGTCCTTCTCCTTTTTCCAGGGCCTCTAGCATAGCTGGTCTAGAATCTCAATGTTGGAACTCTCAGGACTCACAGTTGTGAGAAAAACAGGGCACGGGCCAATGCATCTCAGACATGCAGGCCTCTAGTCACATCTGAATCACACCAATGACCACTACAACCCACCATACCGTGGCTAATTACTCAATAGTTTGGTTCCCATTTTCCAAGCCAAGACGTGGATGAGGATGGATCAATGAGTGGGTAAGTGGGTGCATGAAAGTGCGTGAGGAAAATGAATGGACGTACATAAAATCAGCGAACAAACCATCAGTTGAACCCCCCCATTAGACCAGAGGTGGGTTTAAGTAACTTTGTGGGGAATCAAGAACCTTCTGGCCTTCCCCAATAAGCTCACGTAACTGATCCCCTCCCTTAGGCAAAAAGAATAATTAACATAGGAAGAAAAATTTATCCCCTCAATCCCCCTCTCTTGTGGAATCATAGCCCCCTATAACTCTAGTCCTTGTCCGTCTAGCAGCCAACCATTTATTTATTATTAATAATGATAAAGAAAACATTACATGCCTTGGGAACATTGGAATTTTAATAATTGTTTGGGCACCCTCGCCTCCCAACATTGTAAAAATACATTATTTAAAATGGGGGTTCAAAACTTGGGTGTTACAGGAACCGAAGCTGAAAGAACCAGAGGTAGGCGAAGGCTCTTCTCCAGGGATTGCAAAACAATTGGAATACACCTCGAGGCTGGAACCTGTCATTAAGACAACAACGAAGAAGGTTTCCATCCATCCTCCGGCCTCTGGTGATACAGAGGAAAGCACAGGGTTGTTGTGGGTGGGAAATCCCTCTTATGGACTAGCACTAAGGGTTTTATCATGCATGTAGAAATGACCAAAAGATTCTTACTTTTTACCATCATCCCATGCTTAGAACCCCATTACTCATATGTAAATACAAGGCTCAATAAATTAAGTTGACGTACCTTATTCTTCGTGTTTGATGTCGATCCCTTTTCGCGCTTGGTCGTTCTTTGATTGCAACTCTCCTCCCAATGTTGACCTGCATTCACTAAAGACAAACAAAGAACTCCACATGCATTTGATCTATGAACTAATGGGTTAGAGATTTAATCAATCATACAATCAATATTCCAATAATGACAATCTCATATGGCGGGACGGGAAAAGAAATTCTTTTATTAACTTCACAATGATACCTTACAATGATAAAGTCGGCTACTGCTCCTTGATCCTGGTCCTGGGCTCCTCTTTCACCATATTGTTTTGCTCTATACTTCTCTTTGCACAAGGTTGGCTAAAGGTTGGGACAAAAGGAATGCTCAATCGGGTATAGTTTCTTTACTATGATTCTCTTCCTTTCAAATGGGACCCCTAACCCTTATTTTATAGGCTAGAAGAAGCTAGGTATTTGGTCAAGTGACTGGCCATGCATGGCCAAAAGGTTTAGTTAACTTACCCAAAGCTGTGTGTTCCATGAACAACTTTCCTTTTTCTATGATTTTGTAGGTACACGCGGGTTGTCTTGGGTCAGCTAGTGTGTACACGTGTTCAGTAATGGAGCAGGGTGCGTGGATATTTATAAAAGGGGTTTTTAAGAAGAGTTTTTCAACAGTGTTTTGGCAAAGAAGGAATCTGAGATGGCCTGATGCCAGGTAAGAATGTCTGGTGCAAATTAGGGTTATAACATATGCCCCCTAATGTGTGAGGTCAAAAGAGCATCTGATGGCTCAAATACATTAACAATCTTCACCGATGTGCCGAACAAGTGAGCCCAGGGATCAGAAATCGGGAGGTGTCATCTGCAAAATAGTAATTGTCTCACTGAGGCAGGCATACCCATGCTCGAGATAAAAAAAATAAATCATTTCTACCAATCAAATACACTGTATATCCATGGCATATAACTATATAAAGTGTAGCCGCGAGCAATACACAGTGGAGCTACATCTCGAAATCAAAAAGATATACACGTAGAGTATCCATCTTATATAAGTTGATAAGGCCTGATGGCTCGAGATGAGGTCTTCAAAGCTCAAGCAACAAATTCAAAATCTTCAAAACTCGGGTAGGAGTGTAATATGAGTGTACAACTTCACTACCCAGAGGTCTTCGATGGCTCATCGGTCATGGACTAGAGAATCTTGATGATTAGACTGAAGGCTTCATTGATTTTGAACAAAGACTTGATTGGACATTCAGGATGGAAAAGCATGAGGGAAAGAGACAAACTACAGAGGGGCCGACTCAGGCTTGGTAAGAACTTCCCTTGGACAGTAGCACAACAAATGATGAGACTCAGGCATCATGACATTAACATAAGTTTACGAGGTAGGAGACCACACAAAATCTCCATATGTTTGGAAGAATAACCAAATGGAGGAGGACACAACTCTATGTAGCGAGAACAACTTCCTAAGGTCATAATCCCAGAGTTTGTCGAACAAACAGATAGATGTGCTTTATCCGAGGGCAACTCATTGTGTTGCCAATACAAAGAAAATACTTTTCCCTTCCTCTTTTTGGGGTATATTTGATTTTTTTGTCTTTTTCAATAATTTTGGAAAAAGAAAAAAAGAATGTTACATTACAAAGAAGGAAAGAGTGTTAAAAACATACAAGTTCGAGGCGTAGGGACAAGATTGATGTTCAAAGTAAGGACACTCGGGAAAAATCCTCTAGGGTCCAATGGTGTCAAGCCGCAGAGGCAAAGTGCTATAGGGCTTGTGTATAAGGCATGCTTCAGATGGTTCAGTTGAGAGCAACATGGAGCCGACATTAGGCCAAAGACATGGGTCTGCAAATGAAATTAATAAGACACACAATGGTAACGTCCTTCGATGTAAGTTTAACGAGCCTAGAGAAGGTAAGCTTGGTGGTTTTTCATATTTAGAGAGTTTGAAAAACGTAAAAGGGGACTCCACTGAGGTACCTTTTTTGAAGGTAGTCTAGTCAGTTTGAAATAGGGGTAAATTAGCACCAAAAATATGTCTATTCAAAACCATTTTAACGGGTGTAATAAAGACAAGATCACTCGGCCATTTTTTCATTTTTAAGGAGTCTGAAAAAAGATTAACTATGGACTCTGTCAGGAATGTTCTTCTGGACCATTTTAACGAGTGTGAAAGAATAAGGTCACTCGACGATCTTTTCAATTTTAGGGAGTCTGAAAAGAGCTTAACTATGGACTTTGTGGGGGTTCCTTTTTCATACATTTAGTCCCTCAGGCCCGAAAAAGGGTTAAAATGATACCTGAGGGTACTCTTCTAGAGAACTGAAGTTCCTTAGAGTATACCTTTGTTTGTACAATTGACCGTCTGGACTGAAAAAGGGGTAAACTTCATACAGTTGACCGTTTGGACTAAAAAGGGGGTAAACTATCATCGGATAGACGTGACTTCAAATTTCAGTTTAACGAGCGTGAAAGGCCACAAGATCACTCAACAATATTTTCATGTTTAGAGGGTCTAAAAAGAGCTTAAAAGAAGACTCGTTGGGGGCTACGAATCATGTATGAAACTGGTTCAGGTAGAGCCCACTGCTAGGCTCGGACCAAGAGTCTCTTCGATAGTCAACTTGGAAAGTCTCCTAAAAGGGAAGAAAACACAAACCACGGGGTAAGTCCTCCCATAGTATAGAAACCGTAGTCATGGATTCAAGGATAGCCTCATCTGAAGGCAATTTAAAATATGAGAAATCACGCAAATGAGGGTCGACAGTCCCAAAGGGTGAAGTAAACTGACCATACTCCATATGAAGATGGAAGTTCTTGCCAAGACTAGCAGAGTCTATCAACGAAGAATCGCGAGCACAAGGGCTTGAGGATCTACAAACAATGAGATCAGACTTAGAAGGATACTCAAGCCCACTTGGACCAAGAGAGGGAAACAAGGCCTCCCATGCCCCCATTGGATAAACCAATGGATCAATTTTTGAGACCAAGTATCGAGAGGGAACACATGATTACACCGATTCATTCTCAGAAGCAATTGAACACCAAGGATAATACACCACATAATTAACCCATGGCGGGGTAGAGTCTACACGAACGCTAGGAACATATAAATGGGTACTCTGAAATAATGCCGAATCAAGATGGTGATTATCAGGTTCCAGTTGGTCAAAAGTGACAATGCTTCCATTGTGAGGGAAATGCATCACCTGGAAGAATGTAGACACCACAACATTCATATCATATACATAATCATGCACGAGAAGCATATTGAAATCTAACGGGCCTTGCACCACTATAACATCAACAAGGACAATTTTCCCACCTAACGAGATAGGAAACTAAGAAAGAACCCATAAAAAATCACTAGGACGTCTGTCAAAAGCCAACAACTCATGTGAAGTAGACACAAGCTTGGGAGAAACCAAGACTTTCCAAACCGAGGAGGATAAATACTTGCGGAGGCTCCTTCATCCACAATACATAGATAAATATTTGTTGAATTAACTTCAACCCTTATTTGAAAGGGTGCGAAGGAAGGAAGATGAGGCTCAACAAGGTCATTCCAATCAAAGGAAATCATCCTAGGGCTTGGAGGGGGTGTGCTCGAAATGAGAAAAATGCCCCATTTGTTCTGAAAGTATTGAACCGAAAATGCTAGGACCATAGTCGGTAGACACATCACTCCCCAAAATAAGAGTGGGATCATCCGATGACTGCATCAACATGACCACTTTCGCAACCAATGGCTGAATAGGCTGACAGACTACTGGTATAAAGGCACCTCACCCCCCAAAAGAGGAGTGGGATCAGTCGATGACTGCATCGACATGACCACTTTCTCAAGCAAAGGTTGAATAGACTGTGAGGAAACCTGAGAAGACTCGGAATCAGAAGAGCTTGCCGACAGGGACCACAATCTTTGTACCTCTGGAATGCCAGGGCATAGATGAGTAAGGTGATCTCCCTTGCAAAGCTTACAAGGGAACTTAGGTTTACGTCCTATTCATCTAGGTTTTTCAATAGAATCAATGCCCCCAGCATGACTAGCAGTGGTTGGTTGCACATCTCCAACATGACTCGCAAAGGCTGGTGATTTTCTCTTCCTATTCTTCCTCTTTCTATTTCGTTTAGACTTTCGGTTACTAGTAACTGTACTTTCACGAGAGGCGGGAGAAGGAGGAGGAGAAGAATTTTTTTACGAAGAAACATCAACAAGGTGCCCATGACTTAAGGTGCTTAACTGAGAAGCATCAAGAGCATTCAGGACATTTGGAATGGTACCCAACCAAACCGGTAGTCCCACATTCAACCCAGGAATGTAAAATGTGGCCATCAAAGGGACACCAATGTTTCCAAAGAAGGGAAAAGCACAAGAATCCCCTTGTGAAGGGGCTCCTTGGTTGGTATCGCCGGGAACTTTAGCCATGAAGCTCTTACACACAGGTTCTCCCCTTGCAGGATTGTTCAAGTCCGTAAAAGTCTCACGCACTGACTCTGGCAAACTAGTGGTATCAAAAAAATGCCTTTAAAGAGGCGGCTCCACATTTCTAAGCGGAAGATCAAAAAGTCCTCATGACCGACGGAGTGGGCGGTCTACCACCCTAGGTCAGAGACCCAAAGCCACGACTAACTGACTCACTATGGAAAACTAGGGAGCACAGAGCACACACTAAAATTTCCTAAAGGCAAATCAAGCAAATGAATAACTAGTTGGAAGAACAGTTACACCAACCAACACTAGAGAAACTTACCAGTGCAAGTGCAACTCGAAAATGGAAGCACCCTCTGGGTATACTCTACAAGGCTTGGCCCGATGTCTATCCTAGGTACTGCGGTATACCCCCACGGTCACCTATGTAAGTCCCTAAAATAAAGGCAACTAAGTTGCCAACTCGTGAACAATCACTAGGAGGGTACAGTCGACAGTCGGGTGGACCACAATGAGCAGTGTATCAAGCCCAAAACCTATCAAGGGTATCAAAAGAAAGTGTTCCAGAAGACTACTGAGGACCTTGAATGGATTCGAGACCCACGAAGCTTTGTGGCAAATGCGATCAATGGAATCCAAAGACAAGTCCTCTATATATGTTCCCCACTATGCTTGGTCCGGCTTTGGAGGGGTTATCTCCGCTACCTTTATGCACGCGACCTCATGTTTAGCCCCTATGTTAGAGGGGGGTCCTAGATAATTTCCATGTTACTAGACTTCTACACTCCTTAGCATAGACTCATATGTTTGTTTTATAGCCTTGAAGAGTTTCCTCTCCAACCTAAATCAAGGCTCTAGCTTAATCTAGTTGATGGACCCTACAAACATAAAGTCTAGTAAATTTTAATTAGTGTTCTTTTTACTAGATTGATTTACTCAAAAAGGGTACGGTAGCGAAATTGATGTTGTTAAGACTCTTGTGAAAAATGATGACACTTATATGAACACTGGCAAAGAATGATTACATTTTTTTATTTTATTTTTGAAATGCTTTTTAAAATTAGAAGAAAACACAATGCTATGCTAATTTCTTTTTATTTTTCAAATAACAATGCAAAGAAAATGTGAGGAAAGAAAGAGATCTAACAAACTAAGTTTTTTTTATATATTTTCTTCCAATCAAAGCAAAAATAACAAAATATTCTAAAAGAAACTGATGAATGCACGATTCATGGCCCCCCTCGGCCATAAGGGGGAATTGTTTTTCAAAATGCAACTCATTTTTCTTAAAATTTCAAGCTAAAAAAAAGTTTAAAAAGCTAGGAAACACAAGAAATATTCTAAATGAAAAAGAAAGCTATAATAGAGTCCAAACCTAGGCTAAGATGCTATGACAGGGACCATGAACCCTGAGAGGTATAACTCTTGACAAGGAAAGGATGACTGCCTCTCCTTAAACCAAAATTTTTTCTCAACAGGCACGCTACTGACAGTTCAACAACCAGTGTGTGAATGCGAGTTGTGTAAGGTCAGAGTGTGTGTACAAGCATGTAGACCTTATGCAGGCCACGTGTACCTCTGCAACTCTTCAAAAAATGAAACTACAAGCAATCAAGCACTGGAAAAGACTACTGGAATTGAGAACCAGAATCTCTTGAAGACTCAGAAACTTACTTTGACAGAAAAAGAAAACATTTGAAGGAAAATTTCATAGAAAAAAACAATTATGAGCTGAAACCTAAGCCACAAAACTACAAAAAACTGAGACTAGAATGAGTTCCAGAAAACCCATGAGAAGGATTACTTCTGATAGGGGAGAGGATGACTTCCTCTCTAAAATAAATTTTCTGAAACCATACACGCGACTGACACTTCCTCAGACAACGTGCACACACGGGTTGTGTGAGGGTAGGGTGCAGGTACACGCATGCAGACCTTATACAGGCCGCATGTACCTCTGTGGGTCTCGAAAAAAAAATGCAGTCAAGCAAAGAAACATAGATAACTGGTATGGAAGACCAAAATCTCTGTTAGCTCAGACTTTTGCAGAAACTTTAAAAACAAGGAATGAAACCAGTTTTTAAAAATACCCAAGAAAAAACATTCCCATAAACCCTAGAGATCCCCAATATGGTCGCCAATTCTATTGTGGGTGGGAAATCCCTCCTACGGATTAGCATTAAGGGTTTTATCATGCATGTAGAAATGACCTAAAGATTCTTACTTTTTACCATCATCCCATGCCTAGACCCTCATTACTCATATGTAAATACAAGGCTCAAGAAATTAAGTTGACGTACCTTATTCTTCGTGTTTGATGTCGATCCCTTTTCGTGCTTGGTTGTTCTTTGACTGCAACTCTCCTCCCAATGTTGACCTGCATTCACTAAAGACAAACAAAGAACTCCACATGCATTTGATCTATGAACTAACGGGTTAGAGATTTAATCAATCATACAATCAATATTCCAATAATGACAATCTCATATGGTGGGATGGGAAAAACAATTCTTTTATTAACTTCACAATGATACCTTACAATGATAAAGTTGGCTACTGCTCCTCGATCCTGGTCCTGGGCTCCTCTTTCACTGTCTTCCAACTGCTTTTCTCTATACTTCTCTTTGCACAAGGATGGCTAAAGGTTGGGACAAAGGGAATGCTCAATAGGGTATATTTTCTTTAATATGAGTCTCCTTCTTTTAAATGGGACCCCTAACCCTTCTTTTATAGGCTAGAAGAAGCTAGGTATTTGGTCGAGTGACCTAAACTAGGGAAGGAGGATCTGGCGAGGTGCGCGCAGATATCTTTTCCTATGTGGAGTGGATCTTGTGTCTCTGTGAATTGAACGAAGATAATAAAGAGAAGAAGAGTTTGTGGATGTAGCCCCACACTGGGGGTGAACCACATATATCCTGTGTTATGGTTTCTATGTGTGCTTAATGTGATCTATGCTTAGTACTGTTATCTTTATGTATGTTGAATGCATTTGATATATTAGCTTAGTGCTTAGTAATGTGAATGAATGCTAGATATGATCTATTTCTATGTGCTAAGTGATTGAACGTGTTATTTCTTGTTGAATACTGTGTTGTTCTGTATATAGGGTTTCTACCTGCGAAGTGAAGAAAAATCAAAGACTAATGAATATGAACTGCTAAGTGATTTGTTAAATTATTATAATCATAGATCTGTGTCTCAGCTAGGTTGCAGACACTTGAGTTCTGCAACCCCCCTTGCCTCTACCTCGGGTGAGACTTCATTTTCTTCGCAGGTGTTGTCAAAAAAGCTGGTAGTTAGGGTTTTGTTGGTGCATTTTTGAATCGTTGAACCCTGGGTCTGCCCCTGTGCCAACAACTAGTTGCGTTGTCGGGACCTAAAACTGTGATTGCTGGGAACTAAAGAAAGAGAAAGATATGTGCATAGATCTATTGTTGTAGGGAACAATATTGACTTATGAAGCTCTGTGCTAAGAAAAGAAGCCTGATCTAAAGAGAAGAGGTAAGATCTTAAATCTTTGTGCTCTGATAAAGGTAAGATAAGTGAAAATTTTTGTTTCGAAAGAATGGATCTAGGTATGTTTGATAAATTTGGACCTAGTCTGAAAAATAGGGCACAACTAGAAGAAAGAAGATTTGATATGAATAGATCTGATACAACTAGTGAACGATATGTTATTCCTATGCATAGAAAGAACCGTTAGACTAACAAGTGGATGCGAGATCCTAGAAAGAATTTTTTGCAGATCCACCACTGTGATCCCAGTGCGAAGTACATGAAAGGTTGGGGATCATTCAAGAGAAAGAGAGGGTTAACTCTTTGTTATAGTTGCATAAGTCTGGGACATCTTGCTAAGGAATGCCCTGGTAGAGGTCCTATTTTCCTTTGTTGTAAGGCTACTCGACATGAAGTTTTGTACTTCCCTAGAATGATTGCCAAAGTTGAAAAGATGAATATGAGACAAGAAAACCCTGAGGAAGGCCAAGAGTCTAAGAACTAGAAAGAATCAGAGGCTATATTATTGAAGATGAAAGAAACATTGAATGATCACAGAGACACCAGTTTATGAGAGATATTAAAATAGAAAGAGTGCATAGAAACAATAATAGGAGACTTCAACATAGACTGTGTATTGGATGCAGAAACACAGGTGAACATTATGACATAAAGTACTTGGGAAATTTTAGGAAAGCTTGTTATGGTTCCTTCACTAGGAGGAATATGATTGTTTAAAGGAAAGATTATAACCCTATGTGGAAGACTTACCTAGCTACCTATGAGTGCTCATGGCACTTCAACAAAAAAAGAATTTGAGGTCATTAAGTTTGTTGAGAACAACACCCCAATTGCTATTTTGCTAGGAAAAACTTGGGTTGAGAAAGATCAAATATGAAGGAAACAAGAAGAGGAAGCTTTAGAATAGAAAAAAAAAGAACTAAGAGATTTCATGGCTAGGAGAATAGCACACTTAGTATAAGAATAGGAGAAAAAGTCGAATCAAATTAGGGCTAGAGATCGGGCTGTCGAAGTTGAAAGAACACAGGAAGACTTGAAACACTTGTCCATACACGAGAGTAGAGCACCTACTCTAGAACAAGAAGAAGTATTACCCTCAAACCCTATGAAAGACCCTCACCGACGCGAAGTTACTATGTTAAGTACATATAAGAATAAGAATGGAAAGAGGAACCTAGTAACTTATATCACAGGAAAGACGGTTAGAAATCTCAGTAAGAAGAAACCAAAGTTAGAGAAATTTAGGGAAGTTCCAGAGCGAACCTCGCAGAAGGAAGGTTTTCAGAACTGGAACTTCGTCGGGATATAAGAACAAAGTAGATTGTCACTTCTCCATGATGAAGCATTATGACTGTTGGAGGCATCCCAACCGTTAGAACGATGCTCTAGAATGGCTGGA
This sequence comes from Picea engelmannii, assembly GCA_009831015.1. Lineage (NCBI taxonomy): Eukaryota > Viridiplantae > Streptophyta > Pinopsida > Pinales > Pinaceae > Picea > Picea engelmannii. Next base: position 281,275 of record ML782840.1, read on the forward strand.
AACATAGTTATTGCTGGAAATTTCACCACTGGACCATTGGGACCGTGCCATAACAGATGGAATTGCATTGATTGAGGCATTCCTTCCCATTGGAAGAGTATGTTACAACATTTTCTATTTATCCCATCGAGCGTTGCACCGACAAAACTTTTGCCAATTCTGATTATCCGAGCCCATAGAGAACTAGGTTCTTTCATGCAGTGATTATTGAGACCTCACCATCCGTTTTGTTACATTGAGTGTTTGGTCACTAATCTGAGATATCAAATATCGAGTGTGCATGTTGGAAGAAATTAGCGCAGTAGAAAAATCCGTCAAAGATATCCTAATAGACCTCATGGCCAAGAAGGTGATGTCCGCAGGCAACCAAGCCTCGTCAATGAGAGGAGTGCAATAATCCTCGTTGACTGCTCGTGGATCTAGACCATCCCGAGCTGCGACAGAGAAACAAATGAAGCATCGTGATGAATTAGTGAATACGAAGCTCATCCCATCTATCCTACCTGACTACATCCCACCTCTGGCTAGCGCAGTGAGTCGTGATAGCATCCCGAGGGACTTCGACTACACAGTGATCACTATGTACCTCTCGAAGGGGATACGTGCAATCAGACCGTATTTGGAGAGGATTCTGACGTTGAAGATCAACGACTATAACTTAGGAGACCGCAATAACTATGGCATGCTCGCAGCATACAAGTATTTGACCAAAACAAAGGGGAAGAAGTCGAAGATCATCCCCTAGTCGTGGACCATGGACATCATAAGGTCCACTATCTTGAACGTGATGATATCCACACTTCGGAAGACATCAGTAGATTAATCTGTGGGTTAAGATCCTGCTTTCATGCTTCCATAGTGGTTACCTTTGGTTGGATAGATGAATCATAGTAGATCCGGAACTAATCCATCGGATCACCGGATTTAGCATGCAAGGACCAGACCCACAAGACTTTTATCCAGAGAAGGTTGCAGATCACACCCTGGTGCAGATAAACAAAGACACCTATGGTGATGTGGAAAAGGGGAAGCAAGGATACAAGGTAGACTCCATCCATAATGGTGCAGTGTGCCTAGCCTACCAGTTAATCATTGGTAAGCTAGTAAGGAAGAATAGAATCACGTAGGTCACAGGTGTTATCTCCCAAAACAAAACCGTCCTTTTAGTCGCGTTTTGTGGTGGATAGCATGGCTATCGGTAGTTGCCTCAATTCATTTTTTAGTCTTTTTAGCTGCAAAATTTAGGTTTTGGTTTTTTTCTTAGAAAATAATATGATCGATAAAGTCTTCTTTTCAAAATTTGCATAATTCACTTTCAACAGCTAACGTGTGTCCAAAAGTTGAGTGTTAGTTGTGGAAAGTGGCGACTTTCAGCAGCTAAGGAGCGCTTCTCATAAGTTTGTGCGTTGTTGAAAGTGGTGAATTTCAAAATGTCCAACAATCAGTTTCGCGGGTCGTGCGTTGTTGAAAGTGCATGCTTTCCGTAGCTATGGAGTGGTCTTTACAAGGTTGTGCGTCGATGAAAGTGAAAACTTTCCGCAACTAAGGAGAAGTTCTTAAAAGGTCACGCGCTGAGGAAAGTGAAGACTTTCCGTAGCTAACAGGGGCTTTCCACAGGGTCATGCGCTGGTGAAAGCGAAGACTTTCCGCAGCTAACGGGGGTTTTCCATAGGATCATGCACTGGTGAAAGTGGTAAGTTTCTATAGCTGAGGGGCGTTTTCCACGAGCCGTTGGTTGGAGAAAGCAAGAATCACGTGCGTTTATCCACGTTTCAAAATCAAATCAACATGCGATCCGAAAGACGCGCTGGTGGAAGTGGGTAATCATTTCAACTCGAGTTTCACGTCCCAGTTGGATTACATCTCGGATCCGGCTCAGAAAATCACGCTCTAAAATCATAGCATCAGGGATGGCAAGTTTGAATTTAGTGGCTCAGGTACAAAGGTTGTACTCCTAGGCTGACAACATCAAATCAAATCTTTGGTTCCATATCAGACATTGTTCACAAAGGACCGTTTACGGTTTTGAATTGCAAATGGAAAGAATGATGCTTAAACTTGCAGGGAAATTTTCAATCCCTTCCCAAGCTCCAAATGAAGATATGAAAACACCATTGGAAATATTAGATTCTCTAGATGTCAATCGAATATTCATACATGAAAAACGAATTTTCTATGACCGAGAAATTTGATTTTGAAAATCTGCCCACTTTCAGCAGCTAATTCGCCGAAAATTTTGCTAGTTAGCTGTGGAAAGTGGCGACTTTCCGTAGCTAAGGAGCGTTTTTCACGGGCTATGCACTGGTGAAAGCCTGTCACAGCCAGAATGTTACGGTTTTCGCCCAGATCGTAATTTTTTGCATGAGAATGAATTGAAACCTCTTCTAAGGCTTGATTAATGAATTATCAAATCTATTTAATCAGCCACTTTTGGAAAATGAAGAGAAGAAAAGGTGTACAATGTCATTTACCATATTTAAAAGAGGCATAATTTCAGGGTTTTGGGAGCCACGTCACATATTTCAAATTTCATTATCAGATTATCAAATCAGAGAGCCTTGAGAGGCTGAGCTACACATCATCAAATTTCAACCACATTTGGAGGGTCAGCGAATAAAGATTTACCTTATTTGGAGGATCTATTCCTATTCCTTTGTAAATGTTATTTGTTTACTATTTCTAGAAATTCAGATCCATAGTTTTAGGATCTAATAACTGAATGGTTAAGCTATAAAACTACAGAAGGGATATGAATGAAGGGTGCAGTTTTGGGATACATAATTCTCTATTGTATACAGGCTTTTGATGCTAATACTAAATCACAGATTCCTTTCTATTTTGATGTCAGTTTTCCACATTCCTTCTATACTGTTATCTGTGTTTTCAAGCCTTTAATGACTGTCATCTTATTATTTGGATCATAACCTGATAATTATTTTCTTCATTGTTAATTAGACCCTACTTTGTACTGGTTTATTAGCAATATGTTCTTCATCCACCTTAAAGTTATTTGTTGATTATCAATCTTAGAGAGCACTGGTTCATTTGTTTACCATCTTGACTGTCTGAATACCATGTTTGAATTGAGTTATATTACTGATCCATCTACACAAAATACAAAAAACATTTTTACTTGAAGTTACCAAGCACCTTTGGTCTACAACCACAAAGGGTTTCTTGGAGTGATAACAAAATGGCGTCGTTGCCAGGGAACGGAGGATGAAGAAAGCTTCCCTGGGAGACGACATAGCTTCAACTTTTGATGATAGACAAAGGATGAGAATTATATTGGTTGTAAAACATCTATCTGGCGACTCCACGTTCAAAGACTCCACTGGGGAGGATCCTGTTGATTAAAGATGAAGAGGCTCAAATCAAAATCTAGGTATCAGTTCATTGATTTGCTTCATGAACTGTTGTTGTTATTTATTACCTCTTTCATTCTTTTCCCTTCACGTGTAAAGAGAATTATTTTCTGTTTTGTATATTCAGAGAATCATCATCCTTCTTGTATATATTCGCCTTTAGAAGAGGAAATCCTTCAGCCCTGCATTGTAGATGTAGATTCTGTGGCTTTACCTCAACCCATTCACAAAGATGACCACTGTATTTCTTTTTCCTTAGAATCTGATCAGCCATGTGACCTTGAAAAGATAGAAATTGTTTCAGATCCCGTCCAGATCTTAGCCCCTCTTGTCATAATTTCTGAACCTTGTCATGAACTCGTTAACTCTCATGATCAGCCCACAACTTTTCAAGTTAAGATCCAGATGAATATGTTCAAACCTTTAAAGCTGCCCCTTCTTCTTCATCCTTATCCTGATGATGGTTATGAGTATCTCCCTTGGTTTTCTAGAGAGAATCAAGCTTCAGCTGAGAGACATGTGGAATCCTTTTTGGATTTTATTGATCATTTTCATCTTGCTCATGAAGATGTGATCATGAGATTTTTTTCAAAGTCTCTGATCAAAGATGCTGTTGCATGGTTTAAAAGTCTGAGAGCTGATTCGATTGGCTCTTGGAATGAATTCTCTAATGTTTTCCTGAAGTATTGGGGCAAGTACAAAACTTTAGATTCCTACCTTGCTGATTTCTATGCTTTGAAACGAGAGCAGGATGAAGCCCTACCTATTTTTAACAGAAGGTTTTATCGTGCCTATCATGACATACCTTTGGAGGTCAGGCCTACAAAGATAGGTGCCATGATATATTATGTCATGGGTCTTCATTGAGATCTTGTCCTTCTTCTGCTAGAACAAAAGCCTTCATCCCTAACCCAGTTGTTTGAAGATGCTCAAGAAGTCGAGGAAAACATTCGTCTTTCGCGAAGGATCCGAGATCAAGATTTCTTGGAAAATTTGCAAGTGCATGAGCAAGCAGAATGTCAGTATACTTCAGATTCTGAGCATGAGAGTTATGAGCTTGAAACAGTTTTAGAACAGATGTGAGCTCTTTTTAGATTCGGATCTGAATTTTCCAATAGTTCTAGAGTACTCCAGAGACAATGCTCTATCATCTTCTGTTGAGGATTGTTCTGAAGAAAATAGTAAGTATGAAACAGATAAGGGACAACAATCTGAAGGTGAGTACATTTCATATTCAGAATCAGATTCTTCAGTATGTGAAGAGTATTCCAGAGACATGTATGACTATGAAGTTTATGATCAGTTTGTAAATCAGAATGAGCCTATGATAACCAATGATTGCATTGAAAACTACATGTTCCTAGTTGATCATAATCCTTGTCATTTAAACATTTCTCTATCATCATCCGCTGAGGACTGTTCTGAAGAAAATAGTAAGTTTGAAACAGATTTGGATCAGCAGCCTGAGGGTGAGTATATTTCAGATTTAGAATCAGATTTTTCAGTATGTGCAGAGTATTCCAGAGACAGGTATGAGTTTGAATTTCATAACCAGTTTGCAAATCAAGAAGAGCCTATGGTAACTGATAATTATATAGGCAACTACATGTTTTCAGTTGATCAAAATTCATATGATGTAAAACATGTTTTATCATCATCTTTTGTACATTTGTCTGAAAGGGAAGTTACAATCATTGATGATCAACCACTGATCTCAAAAGGACAAGAAGATGAATAGTCCTCTTATATGGCTGAGCAAGAGGTTACCATGGACATGCAGCTTTTTCCCGAGGAAGAACATGTTTCTTATTTTCTCTTCAAGGATCCAGTAGCAGTTTTCATGGATCTATACTTTTCAAAGAACCTGAAAATTTCAGATTTTCTTAGTTGGCCAGTGTTTCTGAGTAAGTATGATTTCCTAAAAATCTCCTTGTCACTGTGGTTGCATGTTCAATATCATTTGCTGATCAGTAATAAAGACAAGATTTCTTCAGTGTTCAAATTTCTTGTATGGCTACTATGGAAATCAGCATTCACTTAACAAATGACAGAGATGGCTAGTGTAGGGGTAGCTAGAAGAATAAGTTCGCCATGCGAGCAGTTTGATCTTTTTCAGTTGTTGATTTCATGAATAAGCTTGGTCTGCATGCAAGTTACAGGGGAACAGTTGCATAGGCTTGATGACTCCATGCCCAATGCTACTACAGGTTTGTAGAGGGATCAGTGCTAAAGGCTTGATGACTCCATGCCCAATGCTAAAGGCTACTGGAACTACTAGGTTCTTGGAAACCTCACAGGGAGGTCTCCATCCCAGTTGGAGCCAGATGTTATCTCCCAAAATAAAACCGCCCTTTTAGTCGAGTTTTGTGGTGGATAGCATGGCTATCGGTAGTTGCCTCAATTCATTTTTGAGTCTTTTTAGCTTTAAAATTTAGGTTTTGGTTTTTGTCTTAGAAAATAATATGATCCATAAAGTCTTCTTTTCAAAATTTGCATAATTCACTTTCAACAGCTAACGTGTGTCCAAAAGTTGAGTGTTAGCTGTGGAAAGTGGTGACTTTCAGTAGCTAAGGAGCGATTCTCATAAGTTTGTGCGCTGTTGAAAGTGGTGAATTTCAAAATGTCCAACAATCAGTTTCGCGGGTCATGCGTTGTTGAAAGTGCATGCTTTCCGCAACTATGGAGCAGTCTTTACAAGGTCGTGCGTTGTTGAAAGTGCATGCTTTCCACAGCTATGGAGCGATCTTTACAAGGTTGTGCGCCGGTGAAAGTGAAAACTTTCCGCAGCTAAGGAGCAGTTCTTAAAAGGTCACGCACTGAGGAAAGTGAAGACTTTCCGCAGCTAACCGGGGTTTTCCACAGGGTCATGCGCTGGTGAAAGCGAAGACTTTCTGCAGCTAACGGGGGTTTTCCATAGGATCATGCGCTGGTGAAAGTGGTAAGTTTCTATAGTTGAGGGGCGTTTTCCACGGGCCGTTGGTTGGAGAAAGCGGGAATCACGTGCGCTTATCCATGTTTCAAAATCAAATCAACATGCGATCAGAAAGATGTGCTGGTGGAAGTGGGTAATCATTTCAACTCGAGTTTCACATCCCAGTCAGATTACATCTCGGATCCGGCTCAGAAACTCACGATCTAAAATCATAGCATCAGGGATGGAAAGTTCGAATTTAGTGGCTTAAGTATAGAGGCTGTACTCCCGGGCTGACAACATCAAATCAAATCTTTGGTTCCATATCAGACATTGTTCAAAAAGGACCATTTACGGTTTTGAATTGCAAATGGAAAGAATGATGCTTAAACTTGCAGGGCACTTTTCAATCCCTTCTTGAGCTCCAAATGAAGATCCGAAAACACCATTGGAAATCTTAGATTCTCTAGATGTCAATCGACTATTCATACATGAAAAATGAATTTTCTATGACCGAGAAATTTGATTTTGAAAATCTGCCCACTTTCAACAGCTAATTCGCCGAAAATTTGCTAGTTAGCTGTGGAAAGTGGTGAATTTCCGTAGCTAAGGAGCGTTTTTCATGGGCTATGCACTGGTGAAAGCCTGTCACAGCCAGAATGTTACAGTTTTCGCCCAGATCGTAATTTTTTGCATGAGAATGAATTGAAACCTCTTCTAAGGCTTGATTAATGAATTATCAAATCTATTTAATCAGCCACTTTTGGAAAATGAAGAGAAGAAATGGTGTACAAATGTCATTTACCATCTTTAAAAGAGGCAGAATTTCAGGGTTTTGGGAGACACATCAATTAATTCGAATTTCATTATCAGATTATCAAATCAGAGAGCCTTGGGAGGCTGAGCTACACATCATCAAATTTCAAACACATTTGGAGGGTCAGCAGATAAAGATTTACCTTATTTGGAGGATCTATTCCTATTCCTTTGTAAATGTTATTTGTTTACTATTTCTAGAAATTCAGATCCATAGTTTTAGGATCTGATAACTGAATGGTTAAGCTATAAAACTACAGAAGGGATATGAATGAAGGGTGCAGTTTTGGGATACATAATTCTCTATTGTATACAGGCTTTTGATGCTAATACTAAATCACAGATTCCTTTCTATTTTGATGTCAGTTTTCCACATTCCTTCTATACTGTTATCTGTGTTGTCAAGCCTTTAATGATTGTCATCTTATTATTTGTCTCATAACTTGATAATTATTTTCTTCATTGTTAATTAGACCCTACTTTGTACTGGTTTATTAGCAATCAGTTCTTCATCCACCTTAAATTTATTTGTTGGTTATCAATCTTAGAGAGCACTGGTTCATTTGTTTACCATCTTGACTGTTTGAATACCATGTTTGAATTGAGTTATCTTACTGATCCATCTACACAAAATACAAATTTTTTTTTTACTTGAAGTTACCAAGCACCTTTGGTCTACAACCACAAAGGGTTTCTTGGAGTGATAACAACAGGGTTCGTTGTTGACCTCATGGGAAAAACCGTTGAGGGACTGTAAATGAACTGGCCGAGCTACCTCATCAAACATTTAGAGAAATATTGTCACGAAGCTCAGGATTAGGGCTTTGAGTTCCATTTTAGTTGGTTTTTTATCCTCATTACCTTCATTGCTTGGGAGATGTCGGAAGGTGCGACCTTCCCTTAAATTGAGCCATCTGAACCCTTAGCTGCTAATTTCACTACGCTCTGGTATTCGAGCGACATGGATAAGAAATGGAATTCAAATGCGGTGTTCCACACCTATTACCTATAATTGAAGAGGGCTATTGAGTCTTTCCCTCATATGATGTTGAACACCCTGGACAGGTTTAGGCCAATTGTGAAGTTTCGTGCAGATAGACATTTTATTTATATCACTGCGCATGGAGACGAACATAAAGAAGAACTTCAATATTACTATAAGCTCATGAAGGAGGACCTGGAAGAAATAACCAAGGAGTGGCTTGAAGAATTCCTAGTACCAGTTGACCAGGTAGAACTATCCGACCCTGGCCTCATTAGAAGTCCCTTGGTCACTTGGGAAGAATATGATGCACCCAGCAGCAGCAAGAAGAAAAAGAAGGAAGAGGTACAAGAAATAAACAGTGTATCAGAAGACACTGCTTCAGATTCACCTGAAGGGGGAGGAGATGATGAAGTGGACAAAGAAGAGGATGAAGGGGAAGAAGAAAAGCATAAGTAGGGAGAAGTAACAGTGCCTAGGAATCCCATTGATGAGGCAAAGACATCCAAGAAAATAAAGGTTTCCCCAACGAAACCTACATCGTAGAAGAAATCAAGAGATAGTAAGCCCAAGATGCAGACTGTGCTCATGGTAGATGACATTGACCTCATAATCATCGTCGTATCAGATACATCAGAAGATATATTACAGTGCAGTGAAGCCAAACAAGAGACCATGTATGAAAGAATTGTAGCATATTTGAAAGGGGTACAACAAGCCCTCTACTCTAGCCGCACAGTGTCTACTGCACCCCCGTCATCAGAAGGAATAGAGTTTGGAGATGAGTCTTCCCAACTACGCAAAATAGCAGACACGATAGAGGTTCACCTTTGACGTATCCAGGAGGAAAAAGAACAAGCCACAGAGGCATTGAAACAAGCAAAGGAGGAATCCATAAACCAACGCCAGGTTTTGCAGCAAGAAAAAGTTGACCTCCAAGAAAATTTCATAGAGGATAGAGCGTAGATCTAGAAGGAGAAAGAAAAGTTGCTCATAGAGAAGATTGGAGTTAAAGAAGCAGTCACTAGAGCACTTCGCTCTGTGACCGTCTTAGAATATATGGAAGAAGACCCATTGGAAATTCAAGTGGGGAAGCTCGTTGGATTTCATGGCCTCATCCATTGCCAACAATCGCTATATTGTGGGTACACTTGTTTCAAAGTCTAGTAGGAATGTTTCTAATGGATTCAAACCATCAAATGTGGGTAAATTACTTACAGTTGTGCCGATCTAGAGAACTTCTATGGTTAATCTAGCACTTCTTCTAGTAGACACTTCATACATATGGTTCTTCCAGTTCTCTAATGCTTCTTCTGAATCTGATGAACATGCGCTATCAATTTTCCAACTCAGGTTCCCATCAACTGTAGGGTTGATGTAATCCTATTGTCTGGCTATTAGTTTGTAGATCGTTTCCAGTTCATATGTGTGGTCTTCCTCTCTAATGGGATTTGTATATCGTTGACCCTCATATGGATCTAAGGGTTAAATGACCCTAAGGCCCTCTCTTTCAAATTTCATACGTATTATATTTAAACCAACAGCAGTAGAATTGTCAAAGGCCCAATCAATTCCTAGCAATGCAGGGTAGGAGCAGTTATCATCAACAATTTCAATTACCTCAAAATTTGCAAAGGTTCTTACTCCATCGATGTCCATTGGGACATGCTCTAATCGTCCAAATGGGCTAACAGCTTGTTGATTGGCCATGTGAATCCTGGTAGGGGAGTATATCAACTTGGGTTTCCCCATCAGTGCCCATGTCTTCTTCGTCATGACATTAACCTCTGACCCTAAGTCAAGGACCACATAATCTATATCATATTCTACTATATGAGAATTCAAGTGTAATTCTTTATTTTCCCTCCTCTTCTTTCCAATTTGGTGTACTTCCCTAATCAATAAGGGGTCTACCTACCCTAGCTCATACTATTTAATCAAATTTTGCAACTCTTCTACAATGCTTTTATCTTGAATCAAATTAATACAAGTGCATAGAAATTCCATGAGTTTGCTTACCTCTTTTCCTTCTTTTGGTGAAGAAAAATGATAGAATGCCTAAGGCATTCCATATTATTTTAATTCCGATGGTGTTTTTGATGAGGACCCTTGATCTTCTTTGAACTCTTGCGTTGCTTCCTCAAAGATTTTCATTTTTTTCTTCGCATAAAAAATCCGGGTCTTTTCTGCAGCTTTTCTGATTCCTGAGTCTTTTGCAATCTTCTCTTTGGTCACTCTATCTTGTCCTGTAGCAACACCTCCTCATGTAATAACAATGAATCTAGGATCAAATCCATGGGGTTCTGCCTTGATCAATTGTATTTGTGGGTTATGTTGAGGACCACGTCTTTCTTGAAGCTTAGCTAGCAGCATACGACAATCTTCTATAACATGCTCAAAAGAATTGCAATAAATGCAAGTAGTGTAAGGGTTCTGACAATCCCTTGCTAGATGTCCTGATTGCGTGGAGTTGTAATAAATTATTTTTCCTCGGCCTCAGTCCATTCCTCCTCCTCATCCTCCTCCTCTATATCCTCCACGAGGATTGGAATTTCCTCTTCTAGGAGAGTTATATGGTGCATTGTTTCCTTCTGGATGCACTTCGCCTTGGATCTTGTATATGTATTTTGATCTTTCATGCATAAGGTAAAAGGCCCTACAATATTTGTCATCGTGTCCTACTAACTTACAGAAAGTTAAATACAAGTTTGTAGGAGTTTGGACATACTTTTGCATAAAATAACACTCACCAGGGCGATGTCAGTTTATGCATACTTCACACTAGGGTAAATTAACTTGCTTAAGTGGGCTCGATGCTCCTGAGGCCAAGTACTCATGAAACATGGGATAGTGTTCCTTATCATGACCTTCTGATCTACATCATACACACCAAATATATTCTCTTTTTTCCTTCCCCTTGTCCTTCTTCATATCCTCGACTTGCAGAGATAAACTAGTCAACTGGCTCAAGATATGGCTCATGCCTGAGATGGATTCTCCCATAGGTGTTGATTCAAGTTTCATGGCGATCTCCAATGATTTTTTCTGTGAATAAATCTTCTGTTGCATCAGGGGAAATCTGATATGTGGTAGAAGAGTAGCAATGAACCATTCTTTGTTCTGTTCATCTGGGATCTTAAAAGTCAGTCTTCCAGTTAGGGTCTTGAATCTCTGATTGAACTCCCAAACAGGTTCAACGATATTTTTCTTGATCTCCTTCAGCTCTGTAATACATTGTGACTCCGAATTGGGTTTTTTAAACTATGCAAACAACGCATTGTTGATATCATTCAGTGGTTTAGGCTATGCAATTCCTTGGACAAGCTTCATGTACAAACTTAATGTGCAATCCCTCAGTGTGGTGCTAAATTGGTTTCTCTTAACAGCTTCATCAATAATATTTTTAATGTTCCATACGGCCTCACACAGAAACTAGTGTTGATCAGGATCCTCAGATCCATCTCCTCTAAAGATAGGGATCCTCATCTCATCTACCGTGGAGTTGCCTAGATTTACTGTCTGAGTAGATGTTGAACTGCTAGTAATAGTACTTTGTGGATTCTGGTGATTCTGACAGTTATGATTGCTTAGTGTTTCTGAAACAATAGGAGGATTGATATTACTTATTTCAGTTGTCTGCATAGTTCCCAATGTTTTTGGCTCGATGAGGCGAAGTTCCTCAGCAGCTTCTTCCTCTGTCCTAGTGGGTTCTGAGTGCTCTTTGTCCGTAATATCTACCTCTTCTCCACTATATAAACCCTCTTCCCCATAGTTTTTATTAAATAGGTTCTCCAGGTGAACCCCTCTGGATACTTTTCCACTACGTGTATGTCCAGCTTTTGTGTCGTTGTCACTGTCTGAATTCCTGAACATCAGGCTATTTAGATCCATCCAGTCTACTGTGCCTTCAAGATGTGGTTTTCATGCAAGAGCATCTTGATTCTTAACTTTAGAAAATGTAAAAATTTCCCTTTGGGTCCTTTGAAAAAGTATCTCTTGGCTTGGTTGTACGATTCTACTCTATCAACAGAAAATTTAGTGATATACCCTCCAATGGTGTTATCAAACCAATGATCTACTGCTCTAGATACGGTGTTATCAGCTCTCTTAATCCTTTGGATCAACACCAGCGTCCAAACCACAGGGGGTATAGATCTCATCTCAAACTGTGTGTAAGCTAACCTAGCCATCCACTCAAACAACTCTTGATGGATTCCTCCAAAGAAGATCTTGTGGATGTCAGTGAAAATGTATCTTTGTAGTCAATCTTCAATACTCAGCTTGGGGTTTTTGTTTTTGGCTTCAACAAAGTCCCTCTCTTGATCCTCTATCCACTTTTGAATCACTGTCTTCGATGGGAACCACCTTGACATTCCCTTACACAGATTCTTTTCCCGGCAACAGAACCGTTTGTTGGCACAGGGGCAGACCCGAGGTTCACTCCAAGAGTGTACCAAAAATCCCTAGCTACTGGCCCTTTCGACAACACCTGCAAAGCAGATGCAGTCTTGCCCGAAGAAGCTATGAGGGGATTGCAGGACATAAATGTCTACAACCAGGGGAATATTAAGTGGATCCAGTACAATATCAACTCAATATGCATTTAACACTTATCAAGCTAGATCTATCCTACATAGCTATATATCTGATCTAACACAACAATGCAAATAAAAATATAACAACGACAAAGATAAAAGCATCAATCACACACAACAAGAGATGTATGTGGTTCACCTTCTCTCTAGGGATACATCCACAGAACTGTGCTTATGATATATTAAGGTAAAGCTTACAGTTCTTGTCTGCGCTCTCAGCCAGCAGATCTTCTTTCTCTTCTCTCTTCCTCTCCCTGCCCTACGCACCCAACTGCAGGAACTAATCTTCGAACCTAGTTGAATATCTTACAATACTAGAAGGCTCTCCACTAATATCTTATTCCTCTCAATACAATGATCTCTCACACAATTATATGAATAGATTGACAACAACATCATAACAACATGTAACAANTATTTATACATTACAATACCTCACCGATAGCCTTAAGTTGAAACCTAGCTGTCAAAACCCTAATTACCAAAACCCGAGGTCAACTTGACACACTTTTCCCGAGCTTCATCGGCCTGTCTTTCCTTTCTTCCTGCGCGGTGCTCCAAAGAATCCAATGATATATTTTTCCACTTGTTGAGTTGTCCTTGATCCATCTTTCTTGATTTCCTATCATCCTTGGTCTTCTCATCAAACGACTTGGTTTTTCCTACTTCACTCCATCTTTTCTGCTATTTTGCTCACTTCGACCTAGTAACAGTTACTGTGTCCTCCGTGAATCTTTCTTTTTACCTTTTCTTCTTTGTACTTGGCTTCCTTCTATAAACAAGGGCCAACGAACAAAGATTATTATTTTGCCTAATAAGTTGCCATATCTTGAGAACTCAACACACTCTAAAAATCCTCTGTCAATTGTACCACTTGATCTCCTGCACTGTCTGATTCAATTTCAATTTTGAAAAATGTTTTGTCTTTGCTTGTTTTCATAACTCTCATCACCTATTTAGGTTTTCTTGAACTTATGAAACCTCATGACTAAAAATATCTTAATGCTTGAATAAACAATTGGTATCCAAACACTTCACCGAACGCGCTCAGGGTTGACGTCAAAAGGAATTCAAAGAAGGAAAAAGAACCACTCGGAAAACATCAGTCTTCGAGCGCCGATTTCCATCGGCATAAAAAAAAGGAAGTTTTGGTTTACGCATAAAGATATCGATGATAGCTGATTCCCCTTCGACATAGGTAAAAGTTGGTATGGGACAAACTTTAATGAAGAATGGAAAGACATCGCTGACAACCGATGGTCGATGCACTTATCAAAATTAAGGAAAACAAAGAAGGATCGCAGCAAACAGTCTGATCGCGATAAAAGTTATTCCTGATCACCAATCCCTGATGTGTTTTCAGCATCAATAATTTTTCAAGGGAACCGATCCGAAAGCAGTTTGATATGTTTATTGTCGATAGCCGATCTTGGGAACTTTTTGGCATCGACAAGTTAAGGTTTGCTTTAGAATGAATAACTTAAGGAAAATCCCGAATCCGATTAAGACAAGCGAATTAAGTCACCGGTCTTCAGTGCCACATGTCTTTACTAGGTAAGAGGGTCGTACATCTAGTGATATCCTGAGTTATCCTTGGCCCCATAAGCTTGAGTCACACCTCCGAGTAAGCATTGTTGCATCAACAATGTACAGTAAAATCGATCGGCTTCGAAACTTTTTTCATGAGGTTATCAATGAAAACATCATAGCACACCCTCGATCCCTGATCCACCCACTAAGAGAGTGACATGATGGGATGTTTTAGCATTATATACAATCCAATTTTGAGCATTTAAGGAGCTAATTAATACCCAATATCGCATTAGTTGCTACCTCGTGCGCCAATCAAATAGGCCATTTAAAATCATTGATAGACCACATCACCACCCATGCCTCCGTTGTCAACCCACGATGAATTTGAGTTATAGAGATTTGGCGGCAGATTCGTTAAAATTTCACTCATAACCCACATTGAATGGATGATGCGACACGGTAAGATCTTCCTTGTTTAAATTCTCTTAATTCGTTGTAAACGAAATCATTTTGCGCATAATATAATTCTGGAGCATCCAAAGGAGAATGAAGAGCGAATCGAAGGCTGTATCAACTCCATGATTATCAAAATAACTAGGTTTTAACAAGCTCCATAGGTATGTATCCGAGTCTATAAATTTTACATAGTTATATTTCATATTTTCTGGTTCGATTTTTGTTTTTACACAGTCTCTGAAATTTTATTTCGAGTTGCAGGAACAATTCCACCAAGAAATCCAACTACTAGATGATCATCAAGGGCACTGAAGCTGAAAGAACCAGAGTTAGGAGAAGGATCTCCTCCAGGGTGTTGTTCCAGAGTTTGTGTTTTAAGGCTATAAAACACACCGTCTAGGCATCCAAAAAAAAGGATAACACTTATTAGACAATGAAACAAGAGGAATTAGATCAGAGTTGGTTTCTCAACTGTCTCTGTCTTTCTTCTCTTTGTTCCTGGATGGTTATATCACGTTCAATCACAGCCCAAGATCGTTCTAACTCAGTTCTATTTGTTGCAGTTTGCAAGATGGTGTTAAATAGGTTCAATGCAATACTGGTTTGATCTTGTAAACCGGGTTCGATGTTTGGTTGTCTCCTGTTTGGGACTGTCATGTGTGATTGATTTTTTTTTTATAATTTTATAAAAGGGTTTTTAATAAATTGGTTACTTCAGACATTCCAGGTCATATATTGAATAAACAACTTTAAAACTTGAAACAGAAAATAAAGATACAAGTAAGTTCGTTTCCTGGTTCAGTGACAACTATGAAATTGTAAACATTGAAACATAACACAGAGAAATATAAGGATTTAATCTAGAAATAATCTTACATTTCCATTACAATAAGGAATGGGGACGAGGGTTTTCTAACAAAAGAGAATATTAAGGAACAGAAGGCTACAGGTCTTAAAATTATTGAAATAATTCCAGAGGAAAAACTGTAGCACATTCAACATCCAAACCAATATAATACTATAAACAATAATTGCACATAACTCTAAATTGGTTCACTTGCTAGAAATACACATAAAGAAGAAGATTTGACAAATGAAACTAAAGAAGGATAGAAACATAGTCACTGAATGAAAAGATCCAGAATCTCCTTGCAAATGATATTCTGATAAACTTTAAAGCTGATTGTACAAAGATCGTCCTGTTTCCAAAATTTCTGAAGCCCTCTTTAAGCCTCACGAAATTGTATTTATACCTTTCTGTTCAAAATTTCGTTGGAAAATAACCAATTTCCTAATCTATCGGTTGCAATAGACTAATGTTAACCGTTTATGATTATTACAAAATGCTAAAAATAGAAATATTTTCAAAGATTTAACTCTGGGGAGGAAAACTTTCTTTATCTGCTTCAGCTGCTCGAATGTGTCTTTCTAAAAAATTTACCAAAGCTTTAGGAACCTCGGGCA
>ML782840.1:323915-336480 GCA_009831015.1 Picea engelmannii
AATCATCTTGTACTTGAACATTTAAGTGGGGTAAAAGGAGGTTTCCCCATCGAAGAGGCTTATTATATGAAATTATCTCTTTTTCAAGGCGTTGAGTACTTTTTCTGAGGTTTTTCTATGCTATATTGATATTTGGTTCTTAACAGTATATCTCGCAATGAACACTTAAAGATCGTGGGAAAAATGGCCCAAAATGCACTATGTGGGTAAAAAACTCAAATGGTATGGTAAAATTGGTTATTTTTACTATTAGTAGAAAAAAATTATCCACTTTACATAGTTTATGCTAATATTTTGACCTAGTGGACTAATAGTGCAGTGTAGGGAGTTGGTTTTGGTGGTTTTGTCCAGGGATTTTTGCGGTTTCTAGTGTCATTCTACATGTTCATGACTTTGGCAGGTATTTACTTTTACCAACATATAGGATAGGTTGTCATTCCATTTTGCATATTTTCATTGTCCAATGATTGTGATCTATATGCCTAAGGTATGAACCCATTTATTAGTGACACAAAACCTTCGTACTACTACTAGAAGTGTCTTTATTGAGTGGTAGAGGCTTACCAAACATGAGTGCCCTAGTTAGAACTTTTGTGCCATTTGTTGCCCATGCATAAATTATTCCATAGGACTAGGAGTCCCTTATAGTTCCAAATATGAATTTGCATTCGAACCCCATATTCTTACTCACAAGCATTATGAACTATACCTATGGGACTCCCCCCGATTCTTAGTTAAGCTCTTTTCCGACTCTCTAAAAAAGTGAAAAGATTGTCGAGTGAACTTGTCTCTTTCACACTCGTTAAATGGATTTAAAAGGAATTATATTTGGTGTAAGTTTAACCCTTTTTCGGACCAGGTAGACTAATTTCAAAAAAGGAATACTCTAGTCAACATTGGATAGAAGAGTTCTCCTCGGTATTGTTTTATACTTTTTCGGGCCTAGGGGTCTAAATCTACGAAAAATGACAGTCTTTGGAGTTAAGTTGTAATTTCATTCCACTATCTTGCTTGTAGTATTGAGCCTATTTTTGGTTCTCTCTTTCTTGTTATAATCTTCTTACCTCCTCATTTTTCATCACCAACCAAGTAAAGCCTTGTTAATATCCTTTTCATCTTGACACCCTATACCCTGAGAGGAAATGTTCCCCTAAGTGTCCATGCCCTGCATGCACTTCCTTACATTGAGCATAGGTATGTTCCACTGTTTGGAGATAGTTTCTTACTCATGACACTCATTTCCTCTCTTGTATCATAGAATTCATTTTCCTATGAAAAAAAAAATACGCACGTGAAAAGAATATTATCTCATATTGAAAGTAGTTGTTTCGCCTTTGAACAGAGCACAAAATTTTGAGTCCATTGTCATCCAAAGTTTGGGTATAGTATGAACTTAGGAAGTTGATCTCATTACTTAGAAGTTTGCTCCTCTGACTGGTTATTCTTCTAGTCCATATGGAGAGTTTTTTGATGCCTCCTGCATCACAAAGCTTTATCATCAAGTCTATGTTTCCTGAGTTATCCATATGTCTCATGATCTTGTTCAAAGGATGTTTATAAGCATGTGTCGGCCATTTCACAGAAATCTTGACTTTGCATGTTGGCCATACCCTCAGTGTGTCTCAGAATCACATGAAGTTATAGTCCTATCATGCACCCTAGTCCTACTTTCATTATGGGTAGGTAACTTTGAACCCAGCAGTCGACATCTCCTCATTGGTCGTTGACTGGGGGTTTTCCCTTGTGTTCAAAGGAAAGAAATCTATTAACACATTTTGATTTGTGCAGTGTCTTGGATGCCATTAGCCTTATTGGTGGTTTCCTTGCATCTGTCGGAAGCATTCATTATCAGTTGCTATTCAGAGGGTATTTTTTATGCACTACTTGCATCTGGTGCATGCGAAAGACGCACAGGGTCATTGGTTCATGAACAACCTCTTCGTCTGAGTTCCTCCAAATCATCAAGCTATTGCTTTGTACCTCATGTTGATTAATTATAGATTCCTTAATGCTTTCCTTTCAGTGGGTCTCCTTCCATCGAATTCATCTCATCTATTATGGAAATTAGGCCTAGAGTCGTATGAGTACCTAGAGGCTTGTAGTCATTTGAGGCAAGTTCTCCCGCTATCAACAGTTGGGAATACATCAATGTCTCTTGATCGATGGATTCTTCAAGTGTTCGAACTCAACACCTTTATTCACACTTGTAAGAATGTACTCGATGCTTTGATACCTACTTTCATTATTGGTAGGATGTATCGCATTTGTCAAAGGTATACATTAATGTTCGTTAATCAAAAGAAGTCTCATTGTGTTCGAATTGAACTCCTCTATTCACATGATGTAGACTTTCACATTTGGAAGATAGTGTAGAAGACATTCAATTTACAGTAGTAGCTTTATTAAGTTGTTGTTATCGTTCATTGGACCAGTACCTGTATTAATTCAGTGATCATGGGAGATCAGATTGTACTCCATTGTATACAGATATATTTAGATTGATTTTGAGACAGGTTTCCACTAGGCCTTGTTCGTGACTATGATAGCCTATGGCATTGTCTACTTTGTATTACCTATTCATGGCCATGAATAGTTGTTTGGTATATTTCCACATGGATCTGCAGTGTAATTCAAATTGGTAGCCATGTGTAAAAAGTCATTATGGATCGTAACAGTCTCATGACAAACTAACACTTCCAACTAAGTCTCCATTACTCCACTTTTGGGAATTATAATGTATTTTGGCCATCGCAGATACTCCTATGACCACACACATTAAGGGGCATCTGTTATAGAAAAATTTTCCTCACCCCGTGCAACTTGCTTGGATGGCCTTTCCATTTCCCTATGCATACTTGAAGTCCCTTATTGTACCTTCCAGAGCCAACAAATCATGTTTTTACACATATACGCACCCTACCAGTTAGACAGCATGTGTATACACAGGTTGCTCCATTACATCCCACGTACATTGGGTTTGGTGCTCAAAATTAAAAATTGTGTCGAGTTTCCATGTCATGTCACGAGATCCATGATCCTTCACCTTCCATATACTAGAAACGTTTCGAATTGGCCCTTTAGTTCCTCTTGAAGGCTATAAATTAGGCCATATACAAATTAGGAGAGAATTCAAACTTTGAGAGCAAATATTCTCTGGAGAAATTTCACTTCACATTGAGTCTACATCCCTTTATCCTTGAAAGTCTGAACACATTTTCCAATCCCCAAGCTCTTCCTTCTTTGATGGAGAACCTCATTGTCTCCTTTATATGAGATTGTCTTTGGTGGAGGATTGAAGTGGTGGAGGCCCAACTGGAGGGACTTAGTTTCTCGGTTTTGATGTGTGTCGTTACATAAGTTTGTCACTTATACACTTATGTTGATCATTTTAATAGAAATACTATTTTTTCGTCTAATTGATATCTTGAAAATATTTGAACTATTATTCCATGGGCGTATTTTTCATGAATGTTAATGGATTATTCTATTTTATATGATAACATTATATATTATCACTATATGCTTGCGTATCTTGGTTGTTGAGGAAAAGTTGCAGGTATAAATCTTTGAGTTGGATGCTCAACGATGGTCTTCATCGAACGTCCGGACAAGGTAGGCACATGATCTTGTCCTGTTAGCATTTCATTTATATATCATACTTGGGATTAGAGTTGATTTATGCATGTCATTCCATATGTTGTGGTTTACCCCATGCCATAGAGTGATTTTCCTCATAACAATCCACCAACCATCCTTTCTTACATTCTACATGGGCCAATAAGATACCAAACAATGCACAGAAAATGTACTTCTCTAAATTCAAATATATATAAAACTACCTACACCTATCCAACATCAAGCGCAAAATCTTAATATGATCTTTCAACAAGCTAAACATCGTCTAGTCATATAAGTATACTTCTAATAAATTATGGATGAATTCTTTAAATGTTTCTACCACCACTCTAGAGAATACATTTGGTGAATTCTTCAATCCAAAAGGAATCACTATGTACTGGTAACATCCCCATTCGGTTGTAAATGTAGTCTTATATCCATCTTCCTACACAATCTTGATCTAATGATACCCTGAAAATCCATCAGTGAATGAATAGGATTCCTTCCCTCATACATTATCCAACATTTCATTTGTAAACGATGTAGGAAATGGATCATGTAAGAAGGAATCGTTTAATTTCCTCAGATCTACACAAATTTTGATCCCTCCTATCTACTTATCCTAAGCCACCATTGGATTAATCCACTCGGATTTTGCGATAGATTCAATAATTCCAACTTCCAACATCCTATCTATCTTCGCTTTCACCTTCTTATTGTATACCAGATTCAATCTGTATGGCCTCTGCTTCACTGGCTTGGAATCTAACTTCAAGGGGATCTTCATCTCTCCTAACTCCCCTGCAATCCCTTTCATCTCTGAAAACGTAGTTAGAAATAGATCATGATACTCGCACAGTAAGTGTGTTATCTTCTCAATAGTCTCGTCATTTGAATAGTCTCCTATGTTTGCAAATTTGGGCTTCTCTTATTTACCAATATTTAATTTGCGCGTTCTCAATGGTTTTTCATATACGTTCGATTCAAGCTATGGTCCTTCTACTACGTGTTCTCCTTCAGTTTCTGGTATTCACACATTTCTGGTATCTACGTCCTCCTCTTGGTCTTCTTCAAAAACATTATAACAATGCAAAACTTCTCCAACTGTCACAAAATATTTATCCGTGCTACATACAAGTACTAGTTCTATCGAGCCTTTTGATGATAAAATCTTGGTCTTGATGACCCGCAAAACTGAGTCAATCAAAGGATAATCATCTTCAAAACTTAAGGTTACCTTAAAATTTTGAGTCAATTCTTCCCAATCGGTAGTTTCTCTACACACTTCCAGTTCCAAGTACCAATTCTTTGAGATTGTGTACAAGGTATGTACAAAAAAGTGTGTCATTCTTTCTTAGGTAATTAACTCCATGTCACGATACATTGTGTAGCATGCTCCATTAAATAACTTAATCATATATACTTCTGCATAGTGTTGATGATTAAAATCACAATGAGGATTTTTCCCCGCAATGTATTGCTAAAGCCTATTATTATAAGCTAACAAGATATATAATAGTAGTAGGTGGGACCCCCTTGTAGATTGGGAGATCAAATCTGGTTCTTATTTCATGTTTATGTTGTTGTTCGACACTTCTTACATGGTTCTACATGATTCATGAAATATTGGTTTTATTGGCAATGGATAAGGCATGTTATGTGTTGGTTCTAATTGCAACAAATGAATGATGGGTAAGGCATGTTATGTTTTGTTTCTATTTCTCTAAGCT
The DNA here is from genome assembly GCA_009831015.1 of Picea engelmannii. Lineage (NCBI taxonomy): Eukaryota > Viridiplantae > Streptophyta > Pinopsida > Pinales > Pinaceae > Picea > Picea engelmannii. The sequence goes on from ML782840.1 coordinate 329,264, forward strand.
CTAATTTCATGATTATTATGACCTATGATTATCCATTGTTTCCCTTGCTATTTGTTCATGGATTCATTATTGTGACACCTGCACAAGAGACAGGTTAGTAACAACACATAAGATCAGTTGAAAAAAGATAAAAAACAATATGAATAAAATTCAAAAGAAGGGAACTATGCTACTATGCTATATGATGTTGCACTATGCATTTTGAAGTTTAAATGGATTGTTGTTAGTCCTAGATAATGGGTTAGTGGATATACGATTTATTGAGTTATATTGAAATACATGTGATATGCGCTATAGTATGGTTGGCAGTGGTTAATGTGACATAGGGTGGCGCTCTTGGCAATTAGTGGATGTTGGTTTTGATGTATGATTTAATTGAATGAATTAATGGATTAGTGGGTTGGCGTGTACTAAGGACTTGAATGACTAGAGGATGGAGGCAACGTGAATTTATTGCAAATCACTCCATACCCCTCCCACTGTTTGTCACCCTGACTATTGTTCAATTGTGTTTGTTGCGGCTAAGCTCCGATTTTCAAGCAGAGGAAGAACTGCTCGGCCAAGCTTGCGTTTTTAAGGTTTTCATGGTTATAGGTATGTCTTTTAACCATCCATGAACCCACTTTGGTTATGAAATGGATATTGGCTCGGTGATGTATGGGTCTATGATTTCCTTAAGTTTGGCAACCGTGTAAATTTGTGATATTTTCTTGAATGAATGGTTGGTGTGGTTTTTATTACAATAATGTTTGAAGTCATAGTTTTATTGATCATTCTAAGTGTTAGAATCCATGAAGGCTCTCTGTCATCCTTATTGGTCTTGGTTGACAAGTTTTCATACGGTCCATATTGGTTGGTTGTCTCCACGCTTCTTATCACCATACCCAGTCATTTTTTGTTATTCCAAAGGGCTTGCTTGAGATCAATTATTATTTCTCGGCTCTGTTTTATCTCAACATTCTTTGGTTGTTTGGGAAAACGATGAGGGTTATACCTTGTGTGTTCTAAGTATTGTTACAGGACCAAGATGAAGCCTTTTCTCCTCTATTCATAGTCTCTCCTATCATTGGAATTGTCACCCTATTTGTGAAGTTAATAGTGGTATACCTTGAGTGTGCATTGTTGGTCTTGGAGGTTCTCTCCCAATGTTGGGGGTCGACTCCAGTCTCCCTGTGTTGGTCCGAAAAGAAAACCCTTGATTTCTCAAGCCCAGTTTTTGATAGAAGGAACCATTATGTCATTGTTAGGTATGTTGTTGATTGTTATGAGTTGGTGGTGTATTATCGACAGTGTCGATTATTGGCTCATACCTATGGATTATGTTGACAGTGGTGTTGGTTTTGGTATTTAGTCATTGCATTGGTTATTATGACATTTGAATTGTTAACCCAACATTAATTATAATTGATTAAGTCAAAACGATGCTTCATGCATGATGCATTGGTTTGTGTGGGCTTTCTTCAGCATGTTATGTTGATGGTTGTTGTGACTGTGTGTTTTAAATTGACAATGGGAGCATTGCAATCGTGGTAACTAGGGCATGGCCATCCACTATATATGCTATGGATATTATTTGATTGCGCCATCAGACATGGTCGCGATGTTTTTTAAACAATATGGTCTTGTTGCAATTTGATCGATTTGTGAGATGAGATCGGGCATACTGTTCCTGCCTCGTTGTATTGGATTGATAGCCCAGCGTTGTGGATGTTTAGATTTAGAGTAGTTGGACCTGTACAGTCACATAAATGCTCTTTCATTTCATCGAATAGTTTGTGTATTCCACAACATAGTATGAGTTCAAATGGTGATTGATATCTATGTGTTTAAATGGAAGTCGGGATCTTTGCAATTAAAATATTGATGGTTTTATTTGGTTGTCGGTTATGTGCGTTGATGAATATCATGCATCATAGCAGAGAAAGGCACGGGTTCTGTGACACTATAATCTTATTACAATTTAATTATTGAATGAATTAAAGGATGAAATCGGGCACGATTCTTGTGTTTGTATTTGATGATTGAAATAATGTGTGAGTAGTGGTTGATGAGTTGACGCTAAACAGAGTGGAAATAAGTGACTGTGTATTCATTTGGGAATTGTTCTAAAACATTAAATGGACAATGAGAAGAAACATAACTCTTCTACAGGTTGTTGTGGGATGCATATTGTCTTGTTTTGATGACACTGTGTTGAAGATCTGATTACAAATAGTGAGCAAGTTAATGGACATAATTGATTGAATTATACACAGTAGTTTTTCATTTTATCACAGTGATTATTTGGTTGGTGTTATTTCTTTTTGCGTTTGATATAGAATGGTTTTATGTATTACTTAATTAATATTATGAACAATATCCTCTATCTTTCCCTACCATTATTTCATTTTTCCTTCATTACAACCCCATCACCTTCCCACATTCATTTTTCACTCGATGTTCTTAAAATTTAATTACAGTTAAGAAGAATTATGTATTGAGGTGGGTTGAAATCGCAATTTCTTGGTTGGATCACGGTGATATTTTCTTTGGTTTGCATTACAATTGATTTTTTGTTGTCTTTGAGTAGTAACCATTTCTCTTTCCCCCTCATTTTATCATGTTTCTCTCAATACAAACCCCTCACATATCCCAGGACCTTTTGTTCACACCCTTCTCATTGACAACAATTAAGAAATTTCTATGGATTGGATTGCATGAGTCTGATATGTTGCTGAGCCAAAGTCTATTTCATATTTTTAAGGAGTTGTCATGTATGGTTGTAAAGGAACTATTTTATAATCAATCATGCATGTAGGAATGATCTTTTTTAGCCGAGGTAGCCATGGCAGAGGCAACCGAGGGAGAGGTAATTGGAACAGAGGCCCAAGAAGGCCAAAATTCTCCATACACTTTGATGTTGACTCGCAAGAGTTGGGCCAATTATTTCAGGCTGGATTTTTCAATTGGATTGGGCAAGGAGTGGTCCAACCTAGGCCTAAAAGGCCTCCTTTCCAAGCTCCACAAGCCCCTAGTATTCTCGTGCCCCCTCATGTCTCATTGCAACCCGAGGTTCTTGAAAACGACGGATGGCAAGAGATTGTCCACCCAAAAATCTCCCAACATCGTGGCTGGCCCAATTTGTCCTTACCTTCTCCCCAGCCTATCAATCAAATTGTCCAATATACACCTGTCCACTCACTAGTGCAATCCTCCCATGCTAGAAAAAGATTGAAAATCGAGGCCCACCATGCCCCTGACAAAGGAAAATCCATTTCTACCCCTTCATATCCCTCCAATGGCTCTGATAAACCTGTGTCGTCCCGGATGCATTTGAGGGGCGATTGTTCTCATGTGTGTTGGACAACTGAGAGGGGGGGGTGAATCAGTTGTTACTGAGCTTAAACAATTATGCTTCTTTTAAAACTCTTTGCAGAAACAATTGAATGATGATCACAATAATGCAGAGAAATAAACACAGGCACATTCAGCATCAGTCACATATATGAGAAACACAGAGACAGATATTTTCCAAGGAAACCCATACAGGGTAAAAACCTATTTTTCTTTATATGATAAGTAATAATTACATTCTTTACATTATCATACATATGAGAACCAACTCATAATGAGGCTACAACCTCTGTTTAGCAAGCTGCAACTTGCTAAGAGCACCAACTCTCTGTTTTTCTCTAGCACCAACTAGAAGGAAGAACCGACTCCCTGGATTTTCTACCACCAACTAGAAGGAAGCACCAACTCCCTGTGTTCAAGCACCCACTTGAACCTCTGAGGACGACAGTCCTCCCTAGCACCTCCCAACCACCCTGAAAATATAACTCTTTGAATCTGAAACTTACTACAGTGATATAATGTTCAAAAATGGCTTACCCGACTTATCACTGTTCTGTTGTACCTCGTTGCTCTTTCTGCCACACTGCCTTTCTGCACATCTCACTTCCGATGTCTGTTCTTCTGCAATTTATCCTCTGTGCACCATGTCCATTCACTGCATAGTTCCTCTTCTGATCAATTCAGCTGTTGCACAATCTTCCTTCTTCATGCATGAATCACTTTCCACATCAACAAACACCACCAATCGAACAACAACAACAACGCCATCTCTTCTCTGTATAGTGTATTTATAGCCTATGTGCACCTTGTGCATGCAGTGTTCGCAATGCCTCTGCATGCTGACTCTGCGCCATTATCCTCCACCTCTCGAGTGCTCTGTCTGATCATCATCGCGATTCTTCATCTTCTTTGGTGTTTCACCCCGCGTGTCCAGCATCATTGTATGTTATACTGAGATTCCTCAGTCTCTCTGGCAGTTTAATACTCTTCGTCTTCTCTGAGACAGTCGAACTCTTGATCTTCATCGAACCTAATCGATGGTTCATGATCTTGGTGAATCAATGGTCCTGATCTCATCGTGATCTTGCATCTCGTTGTTCCTTTGTTGGAGATTTTCGTTACTCTAAGTCGCGATAGGCGAGACTCCGAGATGGAGCTCAGATCAACGGTCCACATCTTTTGATGTATTGACGGTTAGGATTATTTCATGATATCGCACCTTGTTGATTCTAAGATGGAGATTTTCATCACTCAAAGTCGTGATATACGAGGCTCGGAGATGGATCTCAGATCAACGGTCCACGTTCTTGGTGATCCGACGGTCTTTATCCTTTCGTAATCTCGCATCTCGCGATTCCTCTGACTTTCCAGTCAGTGAGATGACGATATTTTGCCACATGTCCTCTTGATCCAACGGTCCTTGATTAAATCGTGATCTCTCATCTCGTTGTTCCTTTGACTTTCCAGTCAGCAAGATGATAATCTCTTGCCACGTGTGATCCCCCGTGCAGATCCAACGGTCCTCCTGTGCTCCAGATCCGACGGCTGTCCTTCTCTCGCTACCTCGCGACCTCGCAACTTGAAGTACCCAAGGTTTGGAATCTCAATCTGTGAACTCCCGAGTTCGTGAGATCTCTCGATCTCTCGCCACCTATCCCCCCAGATGGATGGCTATAAATCTCTCGCCACTTTGTCGCCTCGCGTCCTCGCGCCTCACGACTTTGAACACCCAATACTTGGGCCTTTATCCTGCAAACCCCCGAGTTCGTGAGATATCTCTGATCTCTGCCACGCGTCCTTCCCAGATGGACGGTCTTGATCTTCTCACCACTTCGTCGCTTCGCGACCTCGTGCCTCGCGACCTTTAACACCAAATCCTCTGCTCTTCCACTCACGAGCTTCCGAGTTCGCTCAGATCTAACTCCTGAGATCTATCCTTCTCTTCAGCACGCGCTCTTCTTGTTTTTATTCAGATCTGATGGCCCTCATGTTGTCGATAATTTTGGATGGGATCCAACGATCAGCGACACTTCTCCTCCAAGTTTACACATCCTTCTTACTTGGAAGAATTTCGGCTCTGCACTAATTCCTCCTGAGCCTACATTGTTCCTGTTTGCCCATCGACTGATCCTGCCATCTTCACTGTTGTACTTGCCATCAATGACAAGCATACTCTATCTATTAAACATTTTCCAACAATCTCCCCCTTTGGAATTGATGGCAACTAGGACACCCGAATTCTTTTCTCCCCCTTTGACATCAATGTCAAAGAAGAGACATGCTCCCCCTGAGATTATTGCAGTAAATTTAGGAGGCATTAGATAATCAAACAATACAAATCTCCCCCTAACAATATGGACTCTTTTAGGTATGAAACGAAATGACACCCAGCTTATGTCTGAGATATTCAAACGGTGTCTTGGCGAGGGGCTTAGTAAAGATGTATGCAATTTGTTCTGTAGTGGCAATGTAATGGACTTGAACAATCTGATTGGTGACCTGCTCTCTCAGAAAATGATATTTTATGGGAATATGTTTTGTCTTGGAGTGGAGGACTGGATTTTTAGACACACTAATGGCACTTGTGTTATCACAATGAATTGGGATTGGTGCAGTATATTTTACCTCTAAGTCTGCAAGTGTCTGAATCATCCATAATACCTGTGTGCAACAAGTAGTAGCAGCAATGTACTGTGCCTCTGTGGTTGATAGAGAGATGGAACCTTTCTTTTTACTAATATAGACTACTAAGGAGTTACCCAAGAAGAATGCTCCTCCACTGGTGCTTTTCCTCTCATCAACACAATTTTCCCAATCTGCATCTGAATAAGCAGTCAACTGAAGACTTTGATTTCTGGGATACCACAGACCATAAGTCATTGTTTCTTTTAAGTACCTAAATATCCTTTTGACAGTTTGCAAATGACTCTGTTTAGGAGAAGCCTAATATCTTCCTACCATTCCTACAGCATGCATTATGTCTGGGCGAGATGCTGTGATGTACAACAGGCTTCCTATCATTGATCGATATGAGCTTTGATCAACATCAGGTGAAACATCATCCTTGCTTAATTTACATCCAGTTACCATAGGTGTAGCCACATGTTTAGAATCTTCCATTTGAAACCTTTTCAGCATTTCTCTTAAATATTTTCCTTGAGAAATGAATATCCCATCGGACCTCTGAGTAATTTGTAGACCAAGGAAAAATGACAGTTCTCCTATCATAGACATTTCAAATTCAGACTCCATGGCAGAAGCAAACCATTGTACCAGTGAGTCCTTATTACATCTAAAGATGATGTCATCTACATAGAACAGTACGATGAGCAACTCATTATCCTCTGTCTTAATATACAGATTGTTGTTAGTTGTTCCTCTCTTGAACCCTTTGTCTTTGAGATACGTATCCAGTCTGTGATACCAGGCTCAAGGGGCTTGTTTTAAACCATATAAATCTTTCTTCAACTTGCATACTAAGTCAGGGTTATCAGACAATTTGAAACCCTCTGGTTGTTCCATATAGACTTCTTCACTTAAATCTCCATTGAGAAAGGCTGACTTGACATCCATTTGGTAGACTTTAAACCTTTTATGACAAGCATAGGCAAGAAACATTATTATAGCTTCTAATCTTGCTACGGGCACAAATGTTTCATCAAAATCCAGTCCTTCTATCTGAGCATAGCCTTTACAGACTAACCTATCTTTGTTCCTGACAACTTGTCCTTGCTCAGTCATCTTATTCTTAAAGATCCATTTGGAGCCAATGACGTTTTTACCTTCGGGTCTTTGAACCATCTCCCATGTATTGTTTTTCTCAATCTAATCAAGTTCTTCATTCATTGCTTTAACCCAGTGATCATCTGTGCTAGCTTCATTAA
>ML782840.1:338840-359156 GCA_009831015.1 Picea engelmannii
GATCATTAAGTTCTTCAATAGCAGAGACCTTCGGGTTGAACCTATCTGGGAGAGATCTCAAGATTTTCTGAACTAAAGAAGGTTCCCCAATTGTTTCACCAAGTGCCTTCATTGCATTTACCATTTCTTCTACTCTCAGAAAGAATTTTCCAACAGTTGCATCTTCCTTCATCTTCAGTTGTTCAAACTGTATTCTATAGGTTTGAAGCTTTGCATCCTTTACCTTCTCATTACCCTCATAACTATTAATAAGTTTGTCCCACATTTCTTTGGTAGTTCCTAGGTGCATAACTTTCACAAATTTTTCTTCTGCAAGACCACTCAAGATAGCATTCATAGCCTTAGCATTGAAGCTAAATTCTAGTTTGTCATCCTTATTGTTTAGCACAATTGGCTTTACATAACCAGTCTCTACCACATCCCAGACATCTGCACCTAAAGCCATTATGTAGGTTCTCATTCTAACTTTCCAGAAGGTAAAGTTTTTTCCATTGAACAGAGGGGCCTTATTGGTTGAATTTCCTTCATGGATTGACATGTTTAAGCTCTAGGATCTACCCTTAGATAAAAGGGGCCGGCTCTGATACCAATTGTTGGACAACTAAGAGGGGGGGGGTGAATCAGTTGTTACTGAGCTTAAACAATTATGCTTCTTTTAAAACTCTTTGCAAAAACAATTGAATGATGATCAAAATAATGCAGAGAAATAAACACAGGCACATTCAGCATCAGTCACATATATGAGAAACACAGAGACAGATATTTTCCAAGGAAACCCATACAGGGTAAAAACCTATTTTTCTTTATATGATAAGTAATAATTATATTCTTTACATTATCATACATATGAGCACCAACTCATAATGAGGCTACAACCTCTGTTTAGCAAGCTGCAATTTGCTGAGAGCACCAACTCTCTGTTTTTCTCTAGCACCAACTAGAAGGAAGCACCGACTCCCTGGATTTTCTAGCACCAACTAGAAGGAAGCACCAACTCCCTGTGTTCAAGCACCCACTTGAACCTCTGAGGATGACAGTCCTCCCTAGAACCTCCCAACCACCCTGAAAATATAACTCTTTGAATCTGAAACTTACTACAGTGATATAATGTTCAACAATGGCTTACCCGACTTATCACTGTTCTGCTGTACCTCGTTGCTCTTTCTGCCACACTGCCTTTCTGCACATCTCACTTCCACTGTCTATTCTTCTGCGATTTATCCTCTGTGCGCCATGTCCATTCACTACACAGTTCCTCTTCCGATCAATTCAGTTGCTGCACAATCTTCCTTCTTCATGCATGAATCAGTTTCCACATCAACAAACACCACCACTCGAACAACAACAACACCGCCATCTCTTCTCTGTACAGTGTATTTATAGCTTCTGTGCACCTTGTGCATGCAGTGTTCGTAATGCCTCTGCATGTTGACTCTGCTTCGTTATCCTCCACCTCTCGAGTGCTCTGTCTGATCATCATCGCGATTCTTCACCTTCTCTGGTGGTTCACCCCACCTGTCCAGCATCACTGTATGTTATACTGAGATTCCTCAGTCTCTCTGGCAGTTTAAGACTCTTTGTCTTCTCTGAGACAGTCAAACTCTTGATCTTCATCGACCCTTATCGATGGTTCATGATCTTGGTGAATCAACGGTCCTGATCTCATCGTGATCTTGCATCTCGTTGTTCCTTCATTGGAGATTTTTGTTACTCTAAGTCGCGATAGGCTAGACTCCGAGATGGAGCTCAGATCAACGGTCCACATCTTTTGATGTATTGACGGTCAGGATTATTTCTTGATCTCGCACCTCGCTGATTCTAAGATGGAGATTTTCGTCACTCCAAGTCGCGATAGGCGAGGCTCCAAGATGGAGCTCAGATCAATGGTCCACGTTCTTGGTGATCCGATGGTCCTGATCCTTTTGCAATCTCGCATCTCGCGATTCCTGTGACTTTCCAGTCAGCGAGATGACGATCTTTTTCCACGTGTCCTCTTGATCCAACAGTCCTTGATTAAATCGCTATCTCACATCTCGCTATTCCTTTGACTTTCCAGTCAGCAATATGATGATCTCTTGCCACGTGTGATCCCCCGCGCAGATCCAATGGTACTCCTGTGATCCGGATCCGACGGTTGTCCTTCTCTCGCTACCTCACGACTTGGAGTACCCAAGGTTTGGACTCTCAACCTGTGAACTCCCGAGTTCACGAGATCTCTCGATCTCTCACCACCTGTCCCCCCAGATGGATGGCTATAAATCTCTCGCCACTTCACCGCCTCGCGTGCTCGCGCCTCGCGACTTTGAACACCCAATACTTGGGACTTTATCCTGCAAACCCCCGAGTTCATGAGATCTCTCTGATCTCTGCCACGCGTCCTTCCCAAATGGATGGTCCTGATCTTCTTGCCACTTCGTTGCTTCGCGACCTTGTGCCTCGCGACCTTTAACACCAAATCCTCGGCTCTTCCACTCACAAGCTTCCGAGTTCGCTCAGATCTAACTCTTCAGATCTATCCTTCTCTTCAGCGAGCGCTCTTATTGTTTTTATTCGGATCTGACGGCCCTCATGCTGTCGGGAATTTTGGATGGGATCCAACGATCAGCGATGCTCCTCCTTCAATTTTACACATCCTTCTTACTTGGAAGAATTTCGGCTCTACACTAATTCCTCCTGAGCCTACGTTGTTCCTGTTTGTCCATCGACTGATCCTGCCATATTCACTGTTGTACTTGCCATCAATGACAAGCATACACTATCTGTTAAACATTTGCCAACAATGTGATCACTGAGATTAGGCCTAAAGGTTGAGTGCAGCCAAAGGCAAATTCATAGAAATCAAAGGGTGACAACAACAACCAAGGAAAGATTGCATCTCAGAGTGAAAAATATGGTTTTTGAGTTTTATCTTATCTATTGTTGATGACAATTGACTTCAGAAGTTTTGGATAGCATGTTTTCTTTAGATATATGAGTAATATATTTTTGAAAATGATTTCAAATATCAATGACATAAATTTTTAAATGTGAATGTGATGATGGGATTCATAAGGAGGGGTGCTTTTCTTAATTAACTAGTTATGTTATGATTGTTAAGAGCTGAATGGGAGTCACAAGGGGTCCCACCTACTAGTTATTATTTATTTATAACCCTTATTATGATTTATTACTTTTCCCCCTAACTAACAAGCTGGTTGATTTTTTAGTTAACTTAACTAATGAGGTAGTTCAACTACTTCAACCAATTCTAATTGCTTAAAAGCAAAAGGAAAGGGAGGAACAAGAGGAGGATAGAAGGAGAAGCATACTAAGGTTTTCTCTTTGATTTTATGTTGAGATAGTTCAGTTTTCATTCATTCCTTAATTAATCATAAGACTAATTATTTTTTATGATATCAGGGTATTATTGTAGACAACAAGATTCAGGGCCGAATTACATCATTCAGGCACTTCTTTTTCATAGGTGTTGATCTATCTTTGATAGTCTATGTAGACTTTTCTATTTGTGAATTAGTTTTCATGACTGATAAAGGCTATTGTGCAGAGTCGAGTGGGAAACAATCTGTGGCAAGATGATCCATCTTTTAGAGTTCAATTTTTTTATTTTCTGTCATAGTTCCTTTTGTATGTTTCATCGGGGACGTCTAAGTTTGACTTTGGTCCAAAACTTCTTCACGAAATTTTGTAAAGAGAATGAATTGGAATGAAATAAAGGATTTCTTTATGTCTCATATGTCTTGATTATCATCTTGGTGTCTTTACTTCTTTCTCTACATTTATTTCCACAACTGTTATATTCAAAAAATCATATAAATAATGAATTTTCCAGCAAGCTTTTTTTTATAAAAATACTATCCTAAGCACTTGTAATCAATACGTGTGAGTTAGGATATTATTTTTTATGGCTATAAACGTAGGGTGACATTCCCGTCTATTTTGCTTTAGCCAAGAAGAATCTGAAAATGCTTGAGTAAGATCATCTCATATATTTTCCTCAACATTTATTTGGCAACCATACTGGGGATATCTTCAATATCTCTTTGATTAACTTTTATACTCGATTATCATCGAATACATCTATTTTTCTGTTATTGATTCTTTAACTGTTTTATTTCTTAATGATTTTGCATGTTGCAAGGCAGCCCAATATTGATCTCGGTCTTCAAGATCATACCAGTATTGCTTTGAACCTGTTTAACACCATTTTAGACACTGCCAATACCTATTATGAGCTTAATCATTCATGGGAAACAATTGAACGAGATATTAGTGCTCAAGAATGATTGGAATCTAGACGTAGACAACCTAGAAATCAACAATAACCTTCTTGCTTCTTCAGTTTTGGCCTTTCTTTTATGTCCTTAGAATCTTGTGTCTCTAGAAGAAGAAGAGGCCTATCACCCAAAATTAATCCTATTGCTGAAATAGGAAGAAGGAACGTTGTGTTATCTACCCAACAAAGTTCTCTAAGGAGAACATTGTCTGATTGTTCCATTTCGTCTTTCTTTCCCTCATCTATCATCCACAAGACGACATCTAGTGGTGGGTCTCATGGCATAGGAAGTGCTTACTCTTCTCAATCTTCATCTTCGTTAGTGATTGGTAGCTTATATAGCCACCATATCCCTATCCAATCTACCACAAACCCCACCAAAGTCATTAAAAAGTATGGGCTTTTTCAATTTGGAGAAGACACCACAACCACACCGTTTCATGTGTCCTATCCTCTTAACCTAACACCTACTACTCATCCACTTCCTAAATTCAAAGAACATCTTCCTAGGTTTTCAGGAAATAAAATTGTCACTACAAACGAACACCTAGTGGCATTTTCTAATGCTTGTCACCACATTCGAACCAATGACAATGATACTTGCATGCACTTATTCATCAATTCCTTGGAGGGAAAGGTTGCGGCCAATTTCTTTGAACCTCCTCCTAAGATTATGTCTACTTGGGAGGAGTTAATATACTGGTTCATATCCACTTATGGGAAATCTAAAAGCCCAGCCAAGAAGTTATGGGAATACAATAACATCGCCTATAAGGATGGTGAAACCATCGAGTCCTTCAACTTGTGTTTCACTAAGTTATACAATCAGATACCTCAACTCATTCGACCTCAGAAGCAAGCCGCTTTCATGAATTACTACAATGCATTACCTTCCCCCTACCGTCATAGGCTTGAGGAAAAAGCCATTGATAATCTTGGCTCCTCTCTGCATACTTGTTTAGAGTATGAAGAAGATCTTGAAAGAATAGGTCTTCCTCAGAGAGAATTGGTTAAACATACAGACATCTAGTACAAGACATGAATAATTGTATAATAACATTCAAGCGAAAGGGCATTGTCTCACCACTCACCCCTGGAGCTTCATCCTCTTCTGCACCCCCCTTTAGAAACCCGATTGAAAATAATTTTCATCCTAAAGGTATCTTTCCTCGAAATTGGTGTAAATTCTATGAGGAACACCACGAGGAAGCTAGGTGTGAGGTAAGGAAGAGTGCCAGAGATAAGATATTTGAAAAAAGACAAGAAACTACTATCGTTGTCCTAGATTTTGCAGAGCCAAAAGATGTCATGATCATCAATACTAGGAACAAAGCCTATGCTCCTAAGGAAAATTTGATCCTCCCCACAATTCTTCCGGCCCGAGCTCATCCTCACCCGTTTCTATTGTTCAGGTTACTAAGGTTCATGACAGTCAAGGAACCACTTTCCCTCTCCCCTCTTCCAATTACAATATATTGAATCAGTTGGACAACATCAAAGAAGATGCAATATTTTTGGACACGGTTGTCATCCTTGAACAACATATGCATCTGAAACAATTCACGAAGGGAAAAGATTTCGTTGTAGCCAATCTTTCTGAAGAGGAAAATGAAGAGGATTCATCTGTAAATAAAGTAGGTGTACATAACTTTCAATACCCTGTAAAAAATCCCCGTTTTTATATTTCTGTAAAGATTATGGATAAGATCACCCATTGTTGCCTCATTGATTGTGTTTTGGGCCCAAGTGTGATGTCGAAGATTATTATGGAAGAGCTAGGCTTGTCTTGTACAAATGAAAATGCTAGAAGCATGCTCTCCTATAATATCCTACAACAAACAACCATAGGTGAGATTAAATATGTAACCTTATTTTTGTGCAAACACTCTGAAATAAGGACAACCCTTAGTATTCAAGTAATTGATATTCCAGTAAGCAATTATTCAATCATCTTGGGAAGATATTGGCAAGCCTTAATGGGTAGATACCTTTCTCTCAACAAAACACATTTATCCATTCCTCGGAACAGTAAAAACATTATAGTCCTTAGAGAAGGAAGGATATAACCTTACATATAGAGTGTCTCACATCCTAATGTAAACTATACTGAAGAGAACCTAGGAGTGTATTCCATCTTTGTTGAGGAGGATAACATTCCCTTGGAACAAATTGATTTATATGATGGGATGTGGCACATGCACTTTGATGGTTCATGCTCTAATGAAGGTAACGGAGTTGGCATTATCTCGATTTCACCCATAGGAAAAATCCATAAATTTTCTTACAGGTTGGAGTTTGCTTGCACTAACAATGTCACTGAATTTGAAGCTTTATTATTAGGCATTGAGAACATGTATAATATTGGTTGTGGTCACCTTTCAGTTTTTTAGGATTCTGAGCTTTTTGTGAACCTTGTACGTAAAATTTACTCTCCTAGCAACAAGTTGATAAAAAGATACACCCAAACAGTTTGGGAACTTATCTCGAACCTATTATTTTTCAACATCACTCGTGTTAAGAGGGAGTTGAATTCAAGTGCTGATCGGTTAGTTATTTTTGCAACCTCTCCTAATCGAAAACTTTTTCCACACAGGCCTGATTGTACTTTGAAATATCTATATTGTCCACATATCCCTGACAATATAGAATATTGGCAGGCCCTCCTTAACGATGAGAACATGTGTGCTTTCATTGAATATGAACCTCTTAAGCCCAAGGAAATTATATCCATAGAAGAAAACAAGATTCCTAAGGGCCCGACTCCTCTAGAGAGTTCATTTTCATCGAGTGATGCAAGAAATAAAGAGAAACAGAAAGAAGAGGAGCCAAGAAGGAAGGTGGGTGAAACCATATCCTTGAATATTGGGGCACTCGAATCTTCAAGGAATGTTAAAATAAGTGTCCAATGTTCTTATAAAGAAGAAATGAAGCTGGCCAAGATACTTGGTAGATTTTAATATGTTTTTGCTTGGTCTTATGAGGATCTTCGTGGTTTTGATCCTGGTCTTATACAACATGCTATCCCCATCAAGGAATGCATGAAACTAGTTAGGCAGAAACTAAGACCTATTAACTCTGCATTCAAAGCAACTTTTCAAAGAGAGTTGGAAAATTTCTTAAGCATTGGGATCATTTTTCCCGTCTACCCTGAATGGGTTTCAAATTGGGTACCTGTTTCGAAGAACATTGATCATATTAGAACCTGCATTAATTTTCACACTTTCAGGCAGGCTATTATGAGAAATCCTTTTCCTCTTAATATGGAAATGATTCTGCAGCAAGTTGTAAGGTCACAAATGAGGCCCTTACTTGACAATTTTTTGGGTTACAGTAAAATCAAGGGAAAAGGGGCAGATGCTCACAAAACCACTCTTATCAATAATTGGGGTACCATGACTTATAAATGCCTGCTTTCTGGCTTACTTGATGCAAGTATCTCTTTTAAAACACCTATACAGACAACTCTTGACGAATTGATCAGTATCTATATATATCTTGAAGATCTGATTGTACACGTTAAAGGGTTGATTATTACCTCAGAGTTCCAAGTGTTATTTATGGGTCTGTTCAAAATTACTTTTGTATTGGATACTAACTCTTGCACTCTAAAGGATTTACAAGAGAAATTGTTTTCCTACAGTACTGATTGTTCTCACTTGAAACATTACGTGGGACCAACGTGAAAATGCTAACACTGTTTGGATTTTTTGTATACTAGTAACTTAGCTCTGCTTTCAATTTTGCACTATTTTCCTTCCTGCTTTTATAGTAGTTTGACTTATGCTTTTTGTTTTAGAACATTTCCTACTGCTTTTACATTCGGTCATTTTATTGTTGTTGTTTTAATTTTTGAATTTTTACTTCTGTCATGATTTTGTTGCTTACCACCTTTTAGTTAATTTGGTCAAAATAATATGTTGGATCAGTTCTGCCACAGTGTCACTCCTGCAAGATGTGTTGGTAAATAGAAATCAAGCTTACACAGATGTCACGATGTTTCCCCTGAAAAGCACGCTTGAAATTGTTATCTGCTTCCACTGTTGTCTATTTTTTTTTTGGATTATCTCTCGCTTCTACTTTCCTTTTCTTCATCCATTTGAGAATTAAGAGAGAAAGTCCATAAATTTTCTCCTTGAAGTTAAGAGATGATCCCAGTTGAATTATTATGCACACAGTGGAAAAATCCCTCATACTTAACACTTTTCATGAGTTATTCCCGAATTCCTAGTCATTTTTCCATTAAATCTGCTCACTTCCCCCTGTTGCATAATCTTCCTGGTTATATCTTCTTGACCTGCAAGGTCATGAGTTCTGAGTTCTAATCTGTTGAAAACAAATTTCCCTGTGGAGTTTCTAGTTTGTTGATGATTAAAATCACAACAAGGATTTTTGCTCACAAAGTATTGCTAAAGCCTATTATTATAAGCTAACAAGATATATAATACTAGTAGGTGGGACCATTATAAGCTAACAAGATATATAATACTAGTAGGTGGGACCCCCCTGTAGATTAGGAGATCAGATCTGGTTCTTATTTCATGTTTATGTTGTTGTTCGACACTCCTTACATGGTTATACATGATTGATGAAATCTTGGTTTTATTGGCAATGGATAAGACCTTTTATGTGTTGGTTCTAATTGCGACAAATGAATGAAGGATAAGGCATGTTATGTTTTGTTTCTATTGCTCTAAGCTCTAATTTCATGATTATGATGACCTATGATTATCCATTGTTACCCTTGCTATCTATTCTTGGATTCATTACTGTGAAACTTGCATAAGAGACAGGTTAGTAACAACACATAAGAGCAGTTGAAAAGAAATAAAAAGCAATATGAATAAAATCCAAAAGAAAGGAACTATGTTACTATGCTATATGATGATGCACTATGCATTTTGAAAATTAAATGGATTGTTTTTAGTCCTAGCTAATGGGTTAGTGGCTATAAAATTTATTGAGTTATATGGAAACACATGTGATATGCGCTATATTATGGTTGGCATTGGTTAATGTGGCATAGGGTGGCGCTCTTGACAATTAATGGATGTTGGTTTCAATGTATGGTTTAATTGAATGAATTAGTGGATTAGTGGGCTGGCGTGTGCTAAGGAATTGAATGACTGGAGGATGGAGGTGACATGCATTTACTGCACGTCACTCCATACCCATCCCACTGGCCATCACCCTGGCTATTGTTCAATTGTGTTCATTGTGGCTAAGCTCTGATTTTCAAGCACAGGAAGAACTGCTTGGACAAGATCGCGTTTAAGGTTTTCATGGTTGCAGGTATGTCTCTTCGCCATCCATGAACCCGCTCTAGTTATGAAATGGATATTGGCTTGGTGATGTATGGGTTTGTGTTTTCCTTAATTCTAGCAACTATATAAATTTGTGATATTTTCTGAAATGAATGGTTGGTGTGGTTTTCATTGCAATAATGTTTGAAGTCATAGTTTTATTGATCATTCTAAGTGTTATAAGCCATGAAGGCTCTCTAACATCCTTATTGGTCTTGGTTGAAGGGGTTTCATTCAGTCCAGACTGGCTGGTTGTCTCCACACTTCTTATCACCATACCTAGTCATTTTTTTTTATGCTAAAGGGATTTCCTGAGATCGATTGCTATTTCTTGGCTCTGTTTTATCTCAGCATTATTTGGTTGATTGGGAAAACCACGAGGGTTATACCCTGCGTGTTCTAAGTATTGTTATAGGACCAAAATGAAGTCATTTCTCCTTTATTCATAGTCTCTCCTATAACGGGAATTGTCACCATGTTTGTGAATTTATTGGTGGTATACCCTGAGTGTGCGTCGTTGGTCTTGGAGGTTCTCGCCCAATGTTGGGGGTCAACTCCAGTTTCCCGGTGTTGGTCCATAGAGAAAACCCTTGATTTCTCAAGCCCAGTTTTTGATAGAGGGAACCATTATGTCCTGTCAAGTATGTTGTTGATTGCTATGAGTTGGTGGTGTATTATCGACAATGTCGATTACTAGCTTGTCCCTGTGGATTATGTTGACAGTGATGTTGGTTTTTGTATTTAGTCACTGCATTGGTTAT
The DNA here is from genome assembly GCA_009831015.1 of Picea engelmannii. Lineage (NCBI taxonomy): Eukaryota > Viridiplantae > Streptophyta > Pinopsida > Pinales > Pinaceae > Picea > Picea engelmannii. The sequence goes on from ML782840.1 coordinate 349,175, forward strand.
TATGAAATTTGAATTGTTAACTCGACATTAGTTATAATTGATTAAGTCGCAGTGATGCTTCATGTGTGATGCATTGGTTTGTGTGGGCTTCCTTCAATAAGTTATGTTAATGGTTGTTGTGAATGTTTGTTTTAAATTGAAAATGGGAGAATTACAATCGTGGTAATTATGGCATGTCCATCCACTATATTTTCTATGGATATTATTTGATTGTGCCATCAGACATGGTCACGGTTTTTTTTAAGCAATATGGTCTTGTTACAATTTGATCGATTTGTGAGATGAGATTGGGCATAATGTTGTTGCCTCGTTGTATTGGATTGATATTCCAACGTTGTGAATGTTTAGATTCAAAGTATTTGGACTTGTACAGTCACATAAATGATCTTGCGTTTCGCCGAATAGTCCGCATATTCCATAGCATAGTATGAGTTGAAATGGTGATCATTGTCTGTGTGTTAAATGGCAAGTCAGGATCTTTGCAATTAAAATATTGATGATTGTATTTGGTTGTCTGTTATGTGCATTGATGAATATCATGCATCGTAGAAGAGAAAGGCACAGATTCCATGACAGTATAATCTTATTACAATTTAATTATTGAATGAATTAAAGGACAAAATCGGGCACGATTTTTGTGTCTGTATTTCATAATTGAAATAATTCGTGGGAAGTGGTTGATGAGTTGACACTGAACATAGTGGAAATAAGTGATTGTGTATTCATTTGGGAATTGTTCTAAAACATTAAATGGACAATGAGAAGAAATAGAAATCTTCTACAGGTTGTTGTGGGATGCATATTGTCTTATTTTGGTGACACTGTGTTGAAGATATGATTACAAACAGTGAGCAAGTTAATGCACAGAATTGATTGAATTATACACAGTAGTTTTTCATTTAATCACAGTGATTATTTGGTTGGTGTTATTTCTTTTTACGTTTGATATAGAATGGTTTTATGGATTACTTTATTAATTTTATGAACAGTATCCGCTCTCTTTCCCTACCATTATTTCATTTTTCGCTAATTACAACCCCATCGCCTTCCCATATTCATTTTTCACTCCATGTTCTTAAAATTTAATTACAGTTAAGAAGAATTATGTATTGAGGCGGGTTGAAATCGCAGTTTCTTGGTTGGATCACGATGATATTTTCTTTGGTTTTCATTACATTTGATTGTTTGTTGTCTTTGAGCAATAACCATGTCTCTTTCCCCCTCATTTTATCATGTTTATCTCAATACAAACCCCTCGCATATCCCAGGACCTTTTGTTCACCCCCTGCTCATTGACAACAGTTAAACAATTTGTATGGATTGGATTGCATGAGTATGATATGTTGTTAAGCCAAAGTCTATTTCATATTTTTAAGGAGTTTCCATGTATGGTTGTAAAGGAACTATTTGGTAATAAATCATGCATACAAGAATGATCTTTTTTAGCCAAGGTAGTCATGGCAGAGGAAACTGAGGGAGAGGTAATTGGAAAAGAGGCCCAAGAAGGCCAAGATTCTCCATACACTTTGATGTTGACTCGCAAGAGTTAGGCCAGTTATTTTAGGCTAGATTTTTCAATTGGATTGGGCAAGGAGTGGTCCAAACTAGGACTGAAAGGCCTCCTTTCCAACCTCCACAAGCCCCTGGTATTCCTGTGCCCCCTCATGTCTAATTGAAACCTGAGGTTCCCTAAAACGACGGATGGAAAGAGATTGTCCACCCAGCAGTCTCCCAACATCGTGGATGGCCCAATTTGTCCTTACCCACTCCCTTGCCTACCAATCAGATTGTCCAAGCTGCACCTGTCCACTCATGATTGCAATCCTCCCATGCTAGCAAAATATTGAAAACCGAGGCCCACCATTCCCCTGACAAAGGAAAAGCCATTGTTGCACCTTCCTCACCCTCAAATGTCTTTGATAAATTCATGTCTTCCCAGATGCATTTGAGGGACGATTGTTATCATGTGATCAATGAGATTAGGCCTAAAGGCTCAATGCAGCCAAAGGAAAATTCAGAGAAATCAAAGGATGATAGCAGCAACCAAGGAAAGATTGCATCTTAGAGTGGAAAATATGGTTTTTGAGTTTTATTTTATTTATTGTTGATGACAGTTGACTTCAGAAGTTTTGGAAAACATGTTTTCTTTGGATATATGAGTAATATATTTTTTTAAATGATTTCAAATATCAATGAGATAAATTTTCAAATGTGAATGTGATGATGGGAGTCATAAGGAGGGTTTTTTTTCTTAATTAACTAGTTATGTTATGATTGTTAAGAGCTAAATGGGAGTCACAAGGGGTCCCGCCTACTAGTTATTATTTATTTATAACCCTTATTATGATTTATTATTTCCCCCCCCTAACTAAAAAGTTTGTTGAGTTTTTAGTTAACTTAGCAATGAGGTAGTTCAACCACTTCAACCAATTCTATTTTCTTAAAAGAAAAAGGAAAGGGAGGAACAAGAGGAGGATAGAAGGAGAAGCATACTAAGGTTTTCTCTTTGAGTTTAGGTTGAGATAGTTCAGTTTTCATTCATTCCTTAATTGATCATAAGCCTAATTCTTTTTTATGATAGCAAGGTCTTATTGTAGACAACAAGATTCATGGTTGAATTACATCATTCAGACACTTGTTTTTCAGAGGTGTTGATCTATCTTTGATAGTATGTGTGGACTTGTCTATTTGTGAATTAGTTTTCATGACTAACAAAGGCTATTGTGTAGAGTCGAGTGGCCAACAATCTGTGGCAAGATGATCTAGCTTTTAGAGTTCAGTTTTTTTATTTTCTGCTAGAGGTCCTTTTGTATGTTTCATCGGGGACGTCTAAGTTTGACTTTGGTCCAAAAATTCTTCATGAAATTTTGTAAAGAGAATGACTCTTTGATGAATTGGAATTAAATAAAGGATTTCTTTATGTCTCATATGTCTTGATTATCCTCTTCGTTTCTTTACTTCTATCTCTACATTTATTTCAGCAACAGTTATATTCAGAAAATCATATAAATAATGAATTTTCCAACAAGCTTTTTTTTATAAAAAGACTATCCTAAGCACTTGTAATCAATACTTGTGAGTTAGGATATTATTTTTGATGGATATAAACATAGGGTGACATTCCTATCAATTTTTCTTTAGCCAAGCAAAATCTGAAAATGCTTGAGTAAGATCATCTCATATATTTTCCTCAACGCATAGTATCTTCATTATCTATCCCGAACTTGACCTGTAATATTATTCTACAATGTTGTCGGTCTCTTATTACATCCTTATGTGCAACCCACCATCTTGTCGAGGTTTCTTTTAGTGCGACGTTTAATGCTAATAATATTTGTTGATATAATATTTGCAATCCAAATTCTCTTATAAAATAAGCCACATCGGTTGTTTTGTCATACCTTGGAGGATCACATACCTTAATTCCAATCCATCGTGATGTGCGGGTAACCCGAGCACATTTCATTGTGGACACGTCATGCAATCTTTGTTGCTAGTTCTCTAAAGCTTCTTTTGATTATGAAACTCATGAACTAATACTTCTCCAACTAAGTACACGATCAACTATAGGATTCACATAATCATTCCTTCGATTAGTCATGTTATACATGTTGTTGAGCTCTTTTCCCTTTACTCATTCTACAGATCTTCTTCCTTCGGTAGGATCCAACGACGCAGTAACCTTCATGTCTTCTACTTCAAATATAATCTATCTCTTCTTCAAGTTAATGGTAGTTTAGTTTTCAAAGGCCCAATCAAGTTCAAAGAGAGTTGGGTAATGGATGCTTCCATATACTATCTCAACCACTTCGAAATTGACCAAGTTGCGCTTTCCATCAATGTTAACACTTACCCCTTTCAACCTTCCAACTGGAACAATATTATGTTGGTTCACTAGTATCAACTAGATAGGTGACCAAATCAACTTCAATTGGCCCATCATCTCCCAAGTCTGCGTTAAGATGACATTCACATCAAATCCTAGATCTAGAATGATATTTTCCATGTCATAATTTCCTATCTACACATTAATCCAAAACTCCCTATTCATTCTCTTCTTTTGGTTCACCTGGTTAACTGCTCGGTGTGCCAAATGTATATATTTCTCTTGGATGCAATGATCGATCATTTTGTTCAACATAATCAAAGATTGCTCATCTTTCATTAACTCTAAACAAATTTTCAAAAAACCATTCAAAGTGCTTACCTTGTCAACTTTCCTTTCTGAATGGTCATAGACCGATGGCATATCATACATTAGCGACCTGTCATACAAAGGTGGAATGGTCGAAGTTGAAGCCATCCATTTTCTCTTATTACTTCCTTCCTTACTTCTGTATACGTATCTTTCTCCTTTATAGGGTCAAACAATGGTTGAGTCTCTACTACTTTCCTAACCCACTGATGGATCTTATTTCCTTGATTCATCGTATTGGCTCTGGTTCTAGTTCCTCCATATGTAATCATTGCTATCTTAGGTTATTCATCATGTTTTTTGGCTGCTATCATCTGTACATTTGTGTTCCTCTTTTATTTCCATTTCGCGATCAACTGTGGACAATCCTCTATCACATGGTCTAGATATTTGCAATACATACATGTTGTGCAGGGATTCAGGCAGTCTCACACTAAATGTCCAGGATTATTACAATTAAAACATATATTAGGTCCTCTTCCTCTGTTGAATCCTCCTCTTTCACGACCTCTGAACCCTCCTCTTCCTCCTTGATTATAACCTCTTGGAGTATTACACTACGACGCTCCTCCTTCAGATTCTTCTCCCTAGACTCTGTATGCAACTACACTGCACTCTCTCATTAAATAAAATGCACGAAAATCATTCTCTTCATGTCCAACAGACTTGCAAAAGTTACAAAATAATTTCTCATTGTACTTTGGTACTTCTGCATCAATGGGTAATTAGTAGAGTGGTGACCCGTCATTTTGCAAATCTCGCATCATACCCCTAGTGGATTCAAAGATCCTATATTCAAATATTGTTGAAATGTTGAACATTCATTCTTATGGTGACCTTTTGTTCTACATGTGACGTACCATACCTCCTCGCATTTTTCTTTCCTTTCGCAAGTTCCTGCAACTAAATAGTCAGCGTTGATAACTGCGACTGTACTTAAGCCATCCCTGCACCATTTTCTCCTATCGGGGATGCTTCTAATTTCATATCAATTTCTAAGGCTTTTTTCGGTGACATGATCTTGTGTTGCATCAAAGGGAAATGTATATGTGGCCATAATCCTACAATAAACCACTCTCTGTGTTTTTCATCTGTAATTTGGAATGTTAATCGATCCTTCGGTATCTTGAATATTTGATCATAGTCCCACACTGATTCATTCACTATCTTCTTGATCTCCTTCATCTCTATAATGCACTGTGACTCAGACTTAGACTTTTGGAAATCTTTCAATAGATCTTGTCTTACTTCTACCAATGTTCTAGTTTGTCCCGCAGGTGTCGTAGTCAGATTTTTCATGTAATATAATAATGTGTGATCTTTGAATGTTGTTTCCAACTATGTAATCTTTGCATCATCATATTGTATTTTCTTTATAGTCCATATTGTCTCACAAATGAACAAACATTGTTATGGATCCTCTATCCCTTCTCCATGGAAGACAAACATTCTTAAAGTAGGATCTACTCCTACCATTTTGTTCTACATGGTATTCTTTCTTGATAACACTAACTGATTCTGACTCGGCATACTACTTCCACTACTCTGACTACTTTTACTATCATCTTAACTTCCTTCACTAACTATAATTAACAAAGCTTTGGATCTTACCTCATTTCTTGGTGATGCACATGAGGTTGTGGGTTTCATGTAAGTGTGATCTGAGCGGGATCTTCTTCTATTAGATTGAGCTGACATATATTTTCTTATGTGCAAAAAAATTCTTTGATATGGATAATTACACCAATGTCGCTTTCCTCTATCTCATTGAGGTTCCCCTCTCTACCCCTCTCTCTAAGCCACAGTCCTCCTCTTATTTGGTCTAAATCTCTTACCATTGTGCAATACTCCAATCTCTTCGTTCATCACACACTCTTCTTCTCTCTTCATTCTCAACCCATCCATTCTTCAATCCTTCTCTTCATCCCTCTTTATGCTCAGACCATCCCTTGGTTAGCCCCTAGTCCCCCTCTGTGCACGAAGGCACTTGACAATCATGTTCCATTTTCATAACTTCCTTGTCGCACAATAACATCTTAATCTAAGTAGATACTGACTTAGGGTATCTTCCACATAGTCCCTTAAAGAATTCCCTTTCAACAGTGTTATACGCCTGAGTACAATCTATGAAAAATTCAGTAATGTAACCTCCCAACACACTTTCCAGCCAGTAATCTATTTTGCATGATACCCGATTTCTTATAGAGTTTACTTTCCTAATTAAATCAAGAGTCCAATTTATCATAACAACAGTACGAAATCTTCCAATCTGTTCAACTAATATCTAGATCCACTCTGCTAAAATATTCGAAAAATCAATAAAGAAAATTTCATGCAAATCTGTAAACACATACCTTTGTAGCCATTTCTCTGCACTAATTTGTGGGTTCTTATTATGATATATAGAAAACTCGATATCCTTCATGTCCAACAATTTTCCAATCTCCTCCTTATTAGGTCTACACATCCCCCTCAGTCGCAGATCTCGGTCTCGACAATGGAACCATTTTTTGGCATACCCGAGGTTCAACATTAATTCACCAACAAATCCCAAGATACTGGCCCTTTCAGCATCACCCGAAAGCAAGTGATATCTCACCCAAGGTACCTATGGGGAATGTAGGAACCATGCTTCCACATTCATGAAGGGAATGGAGACTGTTCTAATATTCATTCTTACTTAACATTCATTCAACATGCAATATACCATGTGCACGAAATCATAACAACATAATAACATATGACAAATTCATCTTACTTAACCATTCAACATGTGCATGGAACCATCAAAAACATATTCATGTTAACCATTAAGAATCTATTACATGTGCGCAACAAACAAAATAAACCAACACATCATAACAACACACACATAATAACATAAGAATTTAACGTGGTTCACCCCAACTAGGCTATGTCCACAATGGTTGGCTTCTTATCTTATTCATTCATATCCAGTCCTTACAACAAGTGTGCACTGTGTTCATATAAGATACATCAGTTCTATCCAAAATTCCCTAGTTGTTCATGCATACAGTACACACTTAGCTCATTCTTCGATCCTGCTCCAGAACTCTACTCATATCATTCGATCATACTCTCACTCTATGATTTCACCCCACTTGTGCTACTCATATTAGAGGACATTTGGTTTAAAAATGCACCCCCAAACCCTAATACCAATTCCATGTCATACGATATTAGCCAATCAAAATACTTTAAAATTCAAAAGAGGTGCATGTCGAAGGCAATTTTTTATTATATAATTTGGAGATTGGTGGTATTTTTTAATAATATAATTTGTCTACCCTAAGCATGCATGTCGAGGCTTCCCGAAATTGTCTTGGATATTGAGAGTGGAATTAATATGATAACCAATTTTCCAATAGTTGCAATAATGAGAGATAGTGTATTGAGCTTTGATATATAGAAATATATAATAATAATAATAACAACAACAAAAACAATAATTATTATTGTTCTTATATATATATATATATATATATTGGAGTGTTTTTAATTTCTTTCACAGTAGATCGCTATGCATAACAATTAGTAGGCAATCATGTAATATTCATTGTGAAAGTGGTATAATCTTTAGATTTTAGTTCAATATTATGAGTATGATAATGGTGTAATTTCTAGATTTTTCATTTTAAGTTATTTATTTATTACAAGAAATGATTAATCCTAATACTATGGGCTACCAAAACCTTGGGACACAAAAATCATGGCTCACCAATACCATGGGCCCAAAACCAACTTGTTTACTTTAAAGAAATTGACTCTTTTTCCTAGATATATCATAATTTTCCTTCAATCTCAATGAATTATGACAAGTTTTATCACATTTATAATATGTGTGTGTGTGTGTGTGTGTGTGTGTGTGTGTGTGTGTGGAAAATTATGTTTAAATGAATATATATTATTTATTCTACAATATAATTTTGAGTACGTGTAAATTTATATATTATTTTTTGAACTTTACACCTTGAAAGATTGGTCCAATAACTTTTAAAATGACATTGTGTATTTAATTTTTTTTCCTTATTTTGGGGGAAAACACTACATCAAACTTTGTCTTCATAAATTGATATTAATATAAAATATGTATTTAAGTTAGCTTTGATAAAGTGAAATAACCATGGGCAACTTCGATAAAAGTGAAATATTAAACAATTTTCTACACAACAATATTTTATTAATTTCTTGATTTTTTCTTAGGAGGACACTTTTGAGTTGAAATTTCCTCTAATTTCTACCCAAAATCCATACATATTTATACATTGATACTAGGGATTAGCCCATTACAAAATGGACCAAATGGTCTATCTACTACTAACTAACTTCCACCTTTCACATGTTGGTTCCTGAATATGCGCTAACTGTATTTCACGCGGGTCTCTCATTTGCTGACTTGTAACGTGGTTTGGTCCTGCACAATTCCCAAAAATTACCCAAAATGTTCTGCTCCAACACTCCCTCTCTCCCTCTCTACCCCACTCTTCCCCCCACATATCTTTATCTTTTTTATCACACACTTATATTGAGAAGGGGGGTGAATCAATATAAGAATTTTTTTTTACTCTTTCAAACATTCATAAACCATAAAAACAATCACATATGAGATATATTAACTGTAGAACATGGAACACAATATTTACATAGAAATCCTTTCAAGAGAAAACCACAAAATTTCTCTTTATTATTCTTTGTAGGAACCAACCTACTCTTAAAAACATTTGTAGGCACCAACCTATTGGAGACACCAATCCCCACTAGTACAAACCCTGGTAGGCACCAACCTACTCTTACATATCTTCGTAGACACCAATCCCCACCGCTAACCACCAACTTAGAAAGAGCCACCAATATCTTTATTTGAGTAGTACCAACCTCCAAGTTATAACTTTTTCAAAAGATGATAACATTCATATTTCCTTCATTGAGTCTTCTTGATACTTTTTCCTTTACAAGGTCTAACCAAAATTTAAATTTCCAAATGAAATTTATGGTAACTTTCCCAAAGCTTGTTGTTTTTTTTTCTCTTCCCAAGAATGAACTTGTATAACATTCCATGTATCCAATTTTTCAAATATGATTCTAAAATTTTTACATGAAGTACTTTGATATGTCTTCTCAGATCCCTAAAAATTTCATGGTTTGAAAAGTCCCAGAAATTTTTTTATAGAGAAAAATCCAAGTTGACCTGTTTGAAACTAATTTCAAGACCATTCAAAAACCCTAAATTCCACATGGTATATCTCATAAAGTATAGAAAACCAAAGTATGAAATTTTTACTCTAAGCACTTCTATATGTCTCCTCAGATCCCTGGAAATTTTACAGACTATTTGAAATTGATTTCAAGACCATTCAGAAACCATAACTTCCACATGGAATATCTCAGAAATTCTAACAAATTGACATCTAGAATTGTGACTACATGTACACAAAGATCTCTCCTTCGTCTCCTCAAAATTTTGTGATCTGAAATGCTTGAGAAAATATTTTATCGCAAAAATGTCAAGCTAACATGATATTGATTTTGCAACTCTCCCCTTTTGGAATGATATTCAATATTTTCTCATCCACTTCTTCAAATGTTATCACATTTTTCACCCACACACTTTCTCTCCATACTTTCTATTTTTATACTTTATCATAACTCTTCATGAAGGGACATGTTAATTCAAAAATACATGGCACCCATTAATTAAATCTCTCTCTCTCTCTCTCTCTCTCTCTCTCTCTCTCTCTGCACACCCTTCTCTCCCCCTCCTCTATC